>JANHAO010002787.1:0-27785 GCA_026873985.1 Saraca asoca
TTTTATATCCCAATGCACAGAATGTACAGTCCAGGATGCGCTAGCACTCAATCAAATTGGTCTAGGGCACCCATCTAGACTAACATGTATAGCCTACTGCATGGGGCTTTGAGGCATGAAAAGCCTACTGCATAAGGCTCTCGTGGATTGCTCTTTATGCTAGCCATAGGGGAGATCTTGTGTAGATCTTGGATTATTTCTTCATGGCTTTGCCATGATTTCTAGCCTTGCCATCCAAACTCCTGGCAATCTTTTGGATTGCTCTGGGTCTAGTCCAGAAAGAACCAATGGCTGAGGAGGGATATAAGCAGGAATAGTCAGGCTTGCTAGTCTTCTTGTTAGTGGGAGTTCATCTCCCAGTGGCTGGCTCTCTACTTTCAATAATGGCTTCAAGCTTTATGCTTTTGTTTCTGTATTTCCCTCCCTCTGATTTAATCTCGCTAGATGAGGCCTTTAGTGAATAAGCTTTTCTATATAGCTCTTGAATGTTGTATTGGATGTTTTCACTCACTTCTAATGATAATGTATGTTGCTAAAATTAATGAAATGTTTACATGGCCAATTGGCCGTAACTTTTGTGTAATGAACTTTAGCATACGGATACCTTGATCGACGATATGTAAGATTCAACCAGGTCACATACGAGCTGCGCTTAGAAGGACCTCGTTAGTGAGCTAAGAGAATTTGTTTGCATAAGAGCTATGATAAGTTTATAACATTCTTGCACCTGTGTGAGCTCTTCGAGCATTTTATTTCTGTATCTCAGTGAGATGATAGCTCTTCGCTAGATGAGATCACATATTAACTATGTCTAACCATCTATACCACAACAATCTTGTTGCTCAGTCTTGGAGTAATCGTACTGCTCAATGAGGTAGCAATCTCGTTGCTCAATCCCATAGCAATCTTATTGCTCAATTAGATAGTAATCTTATTGCTCAACCTCACAGCAATCTTGTTGCTCAACAAGATAGTAATCTTATTACTCAGTAGTCGTCACAGAATTTGTCCCTACCAGCAATCCAGTTGCTCAGTCTCATAATAATCTCGCTGCTTAGTGAAGCAGCAATCTCATTGCTCAGTCCTGCAGTAATCTTGTTGCTCAGCCTCACAGCAATCTTGTTATTCGGCAAGATAGCAATCGTGTTGCTCAGGCTAGGAATTGGACTCTTTCACTCCCACTTGTGGGGCATGACTCACTTTGGATGTATCGACAGGATAGGCTTCATGCTGTCTCACCCCCGGATGTATCTGCATGATGGCAAGATGAGAGCTCATTACTAGATTAGTAATATTTTCGTGTTGCAGCTAATCAGCCAGGAATAATATTGAATTAATATGGAGTAACTCTCTTTTCATGCAGCGTTTCACTAGATAATCTATACAAAGATTTCAAAATTTTCATTGATCTTAGAAAAACATTACAAGATCATAATATGGTTCTAATGGAGGGCTCTAACTCTTGATCAGTGATTCACTGAGTCTACTAAGCTTGTCATTCTGATGGTCTTACCATATAATCATGTAATCGACCTTTTCTGATGAGATCTTCTATGGCATCTTATAATACCCAACATTCTAAGATGGTGTGTCCTACCTCACCATGATAAGCATAGAATCTGCTTGGGTCTCTAGACCCGGTAGAAGTTCTCATGGGCTTGGGCTTCCTAAAGTCTTCTTTATGCCTTTCCATGGTAAAAATCCTATCCTACATATCTGACAGGATATTGTAGCTTTTGTAGTGACCTTGAGGCTGAGGTCGCTGAGGCTTTGCCTTCTTCACAAGATGAGGACTGGGGTTGTGGCTGCGACTCTCATCTCTCCTCTTTTTGCTCAAGGTAGAGCTATAAGCGTCTACCCTTTGCTTGGGTTCCTCTGTGATGAATGTTTCCTCCCATCTTATTTGTTTGGCAACTCGCTCATAGAATTCAACTAGGTCTCAAGCCAGGGACTTATAAAGGCTTTTGTATAGCTTCCTGACCTTACGGAGTCCTGCTGAGATTGTTGTTAAGATGCTTTCTTCCAAAGGATTCTCTATGAAGTTGGCTTCATGCCTGAACCTGGCAATATAATCTTTCAATGATTTGCCTTTGTGCTGAAAGATCATTGCAAGTTGATAGGGAGGCGCTAGCTACCTCTTCAACACCTGATACTAGTCGATGAATTTCTTTTCACATTCTTCCCAGCTATTGACACTGCGAGCTAGGAGGCTTCTGAACCATACTCTAGGTATGCCTCCTAATATGGCTAGGAAAATGTGACATTTGACCAAAGGGTTAGTTGTTTGAAGATCCATCTAGACATTAAATGAATCCAGGTAGTCGCATGGGTCACTATTTCTATCGTACAGCGGGATCACAGGCACATTAAGTTTCTATGGAAGGGGATGCATTTCGATCTCCATGGAGAATGGCGAGCTTTCCTTATAGCGAGGTTAATTATTCTGAGATTAGGGATGCTCCTCCAGCTGTTTTAGCCTTTGGAGAACTTGTTTCATGATTCAGTCTTGAGCTTCAAACTGGGGGCTAGAGCTCTAAGCTTGTTGTAAGCCCCCAGATCGCTGGTTGTGGTGGTTTTCACGAGTCTCTTTTCAAGCTTTTTCACCCAACTGCTAGAGCTACGCTACAATTTCCTCTTACCTTTGTGCATCTTGGGTTTGCACTTGTGTTAGCGCTTTAACAGTTTCAGCCAACTCTCTTACCATATTCTCGAGTGGTGGCTGAGGGTCTGTCGGTTGGATGACTAGGGTGCTTGAACTTCTGGCGGTTCTTCCTCTCACCATCATAACCAAACAGGAAAGATGATTCAGAAAATAGATGGGCCCTCCTTCTAATGCCAAACTAATGCCAAAATGTTGACAGTGGAATCTAGTTCTGGGCCAAACTCCAGTCAATCAAAATTGATTCTTGAACCCTGAATTGTTTTCTGGTAGACCAAGTAAGAGTAGAAGATAATGGAGAGGAGGAAGGGTAATGACAAATAGTGTTTTTAATGTGATTCATCTAAATCCGAGCATCACCAGACCCTACATCCACAACGGGATTTTATTGATTTGAAGGAAAATTTACAGAGCTTTTTCTTAGCTATTTCAGCCTCTCCTCCTCCTCTTTACAACAATTTCCCTATGTATAGAGGAAGAAAAATTATATACAATGATTACAAGTTCTAATTCTATTACATTAAATATTAAATGTAAAAGACAGTAAAATCTCCTGCAATCCGGCTCCTACAAGTTGCTTTCTGTGGATGGGTCTCATGTGTTGGCTTAGTTATGATGAGCTAACGTAATCTTGTCTAATACTCCATTTCACTGGAACCCTTGCCAAGCGAGATGCTTTGTCTCACGAGTCGAGATCCCTAATGTGGGAATGCTACTGTTCTTCGAACAGTGAGGTCGAGCTTCAGGCTGGTAAAGCGAGCTTAGATTACATGTGAACTAGGACTTAGCAGAGTAATTTTGCCACTCACGTGAGCCGGGACCTCGCATTCTCATCTTCGGTAAGCTGGATGTCGTTGAGCCTTCAACCTACTTTGGCTAGACTAATTTTCACCCACAATAGTGAATTTGTTCTTTAGAAAGGTTGTAAGGTTACATAGAGTGCTTAGGACCATTATTTCAAATAGAGATATGAAGTTCTTAAGCTACTTTTAAAAGGTCCTTTGGAGTAAGTTGGGGACAAAGTCATTATTTTTTACAACTTCTCATCCACAAATCCATGAACAAACTGAAGTAGTTAATAGAGCTCTACCTATGTTGTTGAGATCTATCATTCAAAAGAATTTAAAGAATTAGGAACAATATTTGCCTTATATAGAATTTGTATCTAATAGGAGCATACATCCCCATTTCAAATCATTTATGTTTTTAATCCACTAATTTCTTTAGATTTGTTGCCTTTACTATTTGAAAAGGGTGCTAGTCTTGGTGGGAAGAAAAAGGATGAACAAGTGAAAAAAGTTACATGAGCAAGTGAGAAAGAATATTGAAAAGAAAACTGAGCAATACACTCAACATGCCAATAAGGGCCAAAAGATAGTGGTTTTGAGTCAAGTGATTAAGTGTGACTGTACATGAGAAAAAAGAGGTTTCCAAGTGGAGATGGACCTTTCTAAGTGGTGATAAGGATAAATGACAATGCTTACAAGTTAGATCTCCTGGGTGACTCTAATATTAGTGCTACATTTAACGTTGCTGACTTTTCTCCTTTTGATATAAGTTTTGATTTGAGGTCGAATCCTTTTAAGGGGGGAATGATACGAACATGGAGGACTAACCTAAGGATCATCAAGAAGCTTTGCATGTGCCAAGTGGACCCATGACAAAAGCAAGGGCCAAGAAAATGGAAGCAGCAATCCAAGGACTTTGTGATGCATTTTGGAGTGCACAAGAGGGACTTAGCCTTTGAGGTTCAAAGATCATTTGCTTGAAGGCTAGCCATCCATTTGAGAGGCTGAACGATAGCCATTTTGGAAGCCTTGAGGCCAGCTAGAATTGGATAGCCAAACCATCACTTGTTGTCTTATTTTTGTACATATTTTTAGGTTGTTATTTTGTATTGAGCCTTAGGCTATCTTGGACCTTGTTATGGCTTTGTTTTAAGGTTGTTTTACCCTTTTATTTCTTTTATTTTTCTAGTGATTTAAGACTTGGCTTTGTGATGTTTTTGGGCTATGTAACAACCAAAAGTTTTGACCAATCTTGCTTAGTTGATTGGTTGGCCTTGTTTTGAACTTAATTAGTTTGCTTATTTGCTTATTTATTTGGGTGTTTAATTGGGCTTGCTTAGGACTTGTAACCCTACCCATTTTTTTAGCCAAATTGCTAAAAAGGGAAGCATGTTTCCTTTACCATTGAGATTTGGCAATTGAGAATTGAAAAATGTTCTTCTTTGAGCAAGTACTCTCCTAAGGTTTTTAGTAGAACTTGAAGACTTATCAAAGAGTTTCCTCTTTGTGGCACAATATTCATCACTTATCAATCTCTTTCTATCTTTCTAGAGTGCAACATGAATATCCTCCTTTTTTCTTTCAATTTTGATATTGAATTTGTTGAATTGGGGATTGATCCATAGGCATCTCCAAAGGAGATCACATCAGTTGATCATGTTCCTCCTCAGTTTTAGAATATACCATGATATCATCGATAAATATAACCATGAAATTATCCAAAAATGGTTTGAAAATTTGATTCATTAGGGTCATAAAAGTAGCTAAGGCATTTTTTAAGCTGAATGACATTACAAGGAACTTGTAGTATCCATAAACTATACAAAAAGTAGTCTTAGGCACATCTTCCCCACGAATTTTCAACTAGTGATAACTCGATCTCAAATCTATTTAGAGAAATATCTTGCTCCTTGCAACTAATCAAATAAATCATCAATACAAGGGAAAGGATATTTGTTCTTGATAGTCACCTTATTCAACTGATGGTAATCAATACACAGTCATAGTGATCCATTGTTCTTTTTCACAAGAAGCGCGGGTGCTTCTTATGGCAAAACACTTGGATGAATAAAACCCTTATCAATTAATTCTTGTAGCTGAGTTTTCAACTTTTTTAATTCCATTGGCACCATGCGGTATGAAGGAATAGAAATAGGTTTCATGCTAAGCAAAAGGTCAATAGTAAATTCAACTTCCTGATCTAATAGTAATCCAGGTAACTTGTTTGGAAACACATCAAGGAATTCTCATATCACCGAAACCTTACTTAGATTTAGAGCAATTTGATCCAGGTCCCATACCACCGTTAGATAAGTTGTGCACCCCTTATTTAGCAACTTGCAAGCTTGCATGTTTGAAATCAAACAAACGATTTTAGCTAATCATTCTCCTTAAAAGACTATAGGAGAATATTCATCCACACGAAAGGTCATTGTCCTATCAAAATAGTTCATGCATGTATGGTACTGAGACAGTCAATCCATACCTAAGATTACATCATAATCAACCATCTCTAATACCACTAGATTCATAGACACTTGTTATCTCCTCCTATCATAGCACAATCCCTAAACACAGGATTGACTAGGTAAGTCTTACCAACTGGAGTTATCACTACTAATGGTGATTCCATCAGTTCATCATATTCAACTAATGAGTTAACAAATTTCTTTGCAATAAAAGAATGAGTAGCTCCAGGGTCAAATAATACCTAAGCTTGGAAATCATATATTTTCAAGATACCTGAGACTATAGTGTTTGACGCTTGGCCTCCTACCTGGTAAGATTGTATACCTTTGTCATGGCTTCATTAAGGTTTCTCCCTCGATTTCTCTTCCCATCATTCTTACCAAACAACATTAGTGCTCTTACTGAAGCTGTGGACAATGTCATTCGCTAGTTCTAAGGTCTAGCTTAATAATTTGCACCATTCTGGAAGTATTAATGTTCATAGGACATTCCCTCACTCTATAACTTGGTTAAGTGCACCGAAAGCATCTAGTCAAATCCCTCCTACAAGATCCATAATGACTTGTGTTACAAATCTTGCAATGCAAGCATTAAAGTTCCCCTAACCTAGAGATGTATTCCATCCATGGAATAGAACAAAAGCGATTGAACCCGATTATCCTCCCACATTCCTTCCTACTAGTAGATTTTGTGACCAAGGTGGTCCAGTAGAGTTTTTTAACCCACTAGGTGGTGTTCCCTGAGCTGGATTTAATCTTCTACTTGGTGCAGTGTTAGTCCCCTTAATTTTGACTTTTTTCTTACTACCAGATGAAGCTTCCCTTTCATGATGTTCCTTGGACATTAGTTCAACATGCAAGGCTTGGTTCATAGTTTACTAATATGTTGTGTCTAAATCAACCTTGACATGATCAAAATAATAGTCATGAAGTCTTTGCACAAAACTTTCTACCTTCATAGCCTCATTAAAAATTAAATAAGTAGCGTATCGGGAGAGTCAAGTGAACTGAGCATCATACTCGCTCACAATCAGGTTTTATTGTCTCAAGTTTTCAAACCTTCAAGTATTCGCTTGTCGGACACTGGGAAGAAGAAATTTGTCAATAAAGGCCTCTTGGAATGTTGCCCAAGCCAATGGGTCTGCATTAACAGTGCACCCCTCAATAGTTCCAACATACTAGTAATATGTTAAATCATCTAACTAGTACCCTACCAATTCTATTAGTAAGGATTCAAAACATCTCAACATCTTACCATATATTTCAATCTAGTCTAGGAATTGATATGGGTCCACAGATGTCATGACCCAAAACCCTGGTCATAACCGATTTGAATATCAATTACTTTATTGATAATTATCGGCCTTTAATTTGATTTCATCACTAAATTATAATTATGGATCATTCAATTGTATTAATATGCAAGTGACTCAAATTGATCAAATAAGAGAGAGAAAGGAACATATGTAATCACGAATAGCTAATATATATATATATATATACAAATTGGGACTTATATAATGTATAGAGCCTTGCCCATTAAGGCACATGTCTCTTTTAACATCAGTCCTTAATTGTTTCAAAATACAACTACAACTCCTTGGCTAGCTCTATAACATATTCTTCTACTACACCTCAGGTTCCTTATAGGGACAAAATAAAATAAAGTTAGTTTAACCTATAGCACATATGAATTCAAAAGAATATATTAGACTAACTCTTTCCTTAAGGACTTAATGGCCATGCTATGTACATTTCCAAAAGATAAACAAAAAGAACTTAGTTGGTAAATCCTCTAAGGATCAAACCAACCCTTAGCCATTATTAATAACATGTTTGGTGTTGTAGAGGAATAATCTCTACTTCATAAAGCACTCCACAGCCAGCCATATTCACAATTGTTATATAATGAATCTTAACTTCATATGCACTCATAAGACTATCAATTGTGGTGATAAAGGTATCCGCCGTAATTTTTATTAGTTGATTATCCATTTTACTTGTCAGTAAAAAAATTGGCTATTAATTCTTGAGTATCTGAAAAATAGTTCATAGAATAATGAGTTTAGGGCTCAATGAGATAAATATGTACTAAACATATAAATTCATCACACAACAAGAGCCATACATTCATACACATGTATACATACCATCAACAAATAGCTAGTATTTATATCATTTCCATAAAGGATTATAGGGTATTCAAAGACTTACCACTGAGATAATTCACATTACGCATTTCTCAATACATTAGGCCACTCTAGGCCAATTCTGGCTCTCATAGCCATGTGTTAACATTTCAAATTCATCATGTATATCAATTTCATGATATCATATTTCAACATTTCATGCAACAATAATATAAATCACACTATGCACAATCATAATTCAATTATAACCTTCCTTTTCACTCCTTTTCCAACTGTAACCTACACAAACCCAACCTTTTCCCTCCATCACCTACCTTATGCCCTTCTACCATATTAGAACATGTAGATCCAAGATTCAATTCATTACTTCCCACCATAACCCATCATTCCCATATCAAGCCTAAAAGGCTGCCAGGTATTCAATCATTTCATTTTCATAATGAATATGTCATCACTTTTATATTAACATATTTGATCATCATTCATAACATTACATTTCATTTCAAGTCTCATATACATAATCAAGTTTGACAAAACATAATTGCTTGCAATAAACATACTTCCACATCACAGTCATTCATGACCATTGCAATGTTTTCTTAACTCATATTTGCATTATCTTCAAAAGTCATTATTTAAGAATTATTGTATGCACATCCATTGTATTCATTAATGTTAATTTATAAACCAATCCCTTAGGATATCACATTTTCCATATATGTTTAGTTAGACTTTATATGATTTTGAGTCAAAGAAATAGAGTGTAGTTTCAAGTAAGGAAAAATGGGACTAAATAAATTGAATTTTGCTAAAAGTGTGATCTAAATCTCAGGTAGACCGCTAAAGAAAAATGAGTATGATTGTGATCAAAATCAAGAACTTATTTATAAAAAACTCGATTTGACTCAAGAAAATATAGTTAAAAATATAAGTTTGCTTACCAAATTTTGAAAGCTTTTAGAAAGTCCAATTTCAAATGCTATCAGAATCAAAAAATAGAGTAGGGTTGGTCAATTCAACCAGTAAAATTCTAGTTCAAAATTTGATTCGAAATGGTCAAGAAAAACTACTGGATTTCTATAAACATGATCATAGTTCAATTTAGAATGGTGTGATTCAACTCACATGAGCAGATTTGTATATTAACAGTAGAAAAATAAGGGAAACCATTTCCAATACAAAGATACATTATAGGATCTTATTATCCCATGTTTTTGGAAGCATAAACAAATACTAACTCAACTATTTCAACATCATACTCATTAACATTCCAACAATCCACTTAATTATCAAGTTTCATCATTTTATTCCAAAACCCATTTTTACTAACTTGCACCACAAATTAATAGATCTGAAGTAGGAATCACGTTATAATTCATAAGAATTGTAAGTATGACTCACCTTAATGGCTTGAACACAAGAAATTATAACCATTTCACCAAAATCTTCTATGCTCTTGAAAATAAAAAATAAGAGCATATTAGCTTCTAATCATTTTTCCACAAATTTCTCTCATTAACTAATCGTATATGATTAAATTATGACTTCTATATCATGAATAAAGCTATATTTAACAAATTTGAGCTCTAAAACATTAGAAAAATTAGTTTAATTCATGGGTTGAACAATACCATGAATAATGATAGAAAGCATCAAAAATTTATAACTCAAGTTATATTCAATGAATTAATATGATTATAAGGTCAAAATGAAGAGAAAAAAGAAAGGATTAAACAATAAAAATCTAAAAAAAATAACAAGATTAAGAACTTACCTAAAGAGATAGACAGTGAAGACTTGTAGAGGAAGATGAAGAGTTTGGCATGGTTTGCTTGTGTGCAAGAATGGCTTAAGAGGAAAGGGTGAGCCGACTGAGGGAAGGCATTTTGGGAAAAATCAAGTTAACTCCTCATTATTTACAAGTTGACCATTCTCCCTTTTTGAATAATTTTTCTTTTTTCTCCCATTTTGAGCTCAAATTTAATGCACTTATCAATTTCCAAAAATTATGAAATTTTAATACAAATTAATTAAATTAAGTTAACTGCTCCCTATTTACAAGTTGATCATTCTCCCCTTTTGAATAATTTTTCTTTTTTCTCCCATTTCACACTCAAATTAATACACTTATCAATTTTCAAAAATTATAAATTTTTAATACAAATTAGTTAAATTAAGCACCTTCATAATGACAATGATCTAATGCTCATTCAATAGTTGTAACCTTGTTTCAAATTTCCAAAGTTTTTTCAAAAATAAAATTTTAAAATTACAAATTTTGTTCCTTAAACATTCTTGATCAACTTTTTTATCTTCTAAAGATTTCTAAAATTTATATAATTAATTTCTACTATTTTTGGGTCTCTTATAACTCAAAATTTATAATGTCAAATTCTCAAAAACATTTGAATTTCTCTTTTCAGATTTTTTCGACTAGCCATTTTAGTTTTAAATAAATTGGTAATTTCAGGATGTTACAATAGAGGAATCGATTCTAGCATATCAGGGAGGCTTCAGCTTTAGAAACTCATGTATAATTCTTAATCTATTCTCTTGCTTATTTCCAGCATGAGGGATTTGATCTCTTTCATTTCGCATATTTTTATCAAAGTCTCTATTCCGGCCTTGATTCTGATTTTGTGTTAGTGTTGTACCAGGTGATTCATAGCCTATTGAACTAAATTTTTCACCCATTGAAGGACTTCAGGATTATTGTCGACTTCACAGCGTGGACTGTTTCATCTAATAGACGAGCCTCCATTATCAAACTTAGATTCTTGGCCTTCTTGCCTTCTAGTTCTTATCATAATCTACATTATAAAATTAGTCAAATTATCAAGACATATAAAGGGCTCTAATTTGAGTTTGCTAACACAAACACATATTTCACCAAGTCAATAGGGAATGGTATCAGTAATATGTGCTCACAGGTGCACACGTGCTATTGGTATGATTCCTATTAACATTGGATGAAACCTCTACCACCACTGTGTGACTCTAAACAATCTACATGTAGACTCACACTCACAAGTTCAACCTAAACCATTGCTCTAATACCAAACATGTCACAATTCCAAACTCTGGTCATGATTGGTGTGAATATCAACCCTTTTATTGATAATCACCAATCTTTTATCACTTGATCCCATTTATAGTCATCTTAGTTTTTCCTAAATATATTCACTCAAATTTCATTGGTTGACCCAAAGATAATGAACTATATATAGAGAAGGACAAGCATATAAAGAATAACATATTTCATAATTTACATTGGCATTGCCTAATAAGCACATGCCATATTGATACATGGTTCTATGATTTACATACAGTTTTCACCATCCCTAAGACCTAGATGTCATTCCCAAAACTATTATACATCCTTCCAAAATAGGGCAATCAAAAGAATTTAGATTAGCTGATATCTTGTCATAATTTCAAAAGTATAGGTTAACATAACTAAGCCCTGCAGCCCTTCTATTTACAAGATTTTCAAAAAGTCAACAAAATATAAGGTTTAATGGTAGACTGCTATAGATTAAACCATCCTAGGGTTATCATGAGAAGGACATTAGGCGACTTCATGAGAATGATCTCCACCTTGTGGAGTACCTCACAACCTACCAAATTCAAAATAACAATGTAATGGACTTTAATCTCATAGACTTTTAGCAGACTCGTAATAATGGTGGAGAAGGTGTCGGATGTGATTTCCTTGGATTTTGTTCATGCTTACTTTTAAGTAAGAAAAATGATTGCAATGTCTTGAAAATCTAAAAAAAAAAAAAAAAAGAGGTCCACGAAAAAGTGATTTTGGGACTCAGTGAGATAATTCGTACCAAACCTATAAATTCATCCAATCAAGACCATACGCACACACACATATACATATATATATATATATATATATACACATCAACATCATATCCAAGTAATTATTGCTCATACTTAATCTCATACACCTGTTATTAGATTTCAAATATTCACCTCCGAGTGGTTTCATATCACATTGTACCAAGTACGTTATACTGAATCAGAGATTCTCAAGGCATTAGGTTGCCATTCCTTTTCATTATATTATTCAATATCATTATATCACATTTCAATATTTCATAAAATGATAAATAAGTAAAAGCAAAATGCATAGAAGTAATAAATCTCCTTGTTACTCCAATCCAACCTTATCTAGCACAATCCTAACATTATCCCTTCAAGCTAACCTTATCCCATGCATCATATCAGAACATATAGATTTAGGATCCAGTTCATTATTCCTTATCATAACCCATCATTCACATTTTCAAGTCTCATAAAAGCTTTTAAGTATTCAATAATATCAATCTCATATTAGATACATCATCAAATTCACATAAACACATTTCATCATCATTCCTGATATCATGTTCCAATCTAGATCTCATGAAAAGTATCAAACATTAGGCAATATGGACCTCACAATAACTATGTCACGACATTTTTACTCAGCCATAATTCTAGTCCCATGAGTTATGTTCTATTACAAATGCATCATATAGTATTTATTTCATCATACGACTATTATAATTAATCTTATATTGATAATATGTATAGCTGATTGTTAAATTCAATAATATTATATTATAATTACCTCTTTAAGATTTCTTAGTTATTATACTCGCTTTAGAAGGTCTTCTATTAGATTAAACCAAGGAAATAGGAAATATTTTTGAAAGAAATGAAGTTACGTTGAAAATGTGGAAATTTCTAAAGGTGTGATCAAAATTATGAATAGGATCATTGAAGAAATTTAAGTAGAATCACAATTAGGATCGAGGAGTTCAAGTGTGAAAGTTTCGATTTGACTCAAGGAAATTCAGTTAAAAATGTGATTCTGCTTGCCAAAATGTGTAATCATTCAAGAAGTCTAATTACAAACGCAATCCAAATCATGATCGAGATTAAAGAACAGGGTAGGAAGATTCGATTCAAATCATAGAAATCTAATTTAAATTCCGATTAAGATCATAAGAACAAAATGGCTAGGTTTTTAGAAGCATGATTATGAATCCAGTTCAAAAGCTATGATTCTCCTGGCATGAGCAGATATTGCATGACAGTAGTAGAAAAACAGAGGAAGTGACTTCTGATTCAGCACTACACTATAAGATCTCAACATAACATGCTTTAAGGGCTTAAACAGCTTGAAACTCAACTATTTTAATAGAAAACTAGCCATTATGCCATTAAATCCATTTAGTATCAAATTTACCACAAAATCACAAGAAAAACCCATTTTGTCAACCTACAACAATAATCAATAAATCACAAGCAATAAACGCTCTTTAATTCATAAGAATTGTAAGAATTATTCACGTGTGAACTGGAAACACAAGATCACTATTGATCTGACTAAAAATCTTCAATACTTTTCATAAATAAAGAGAAGAGCATGTTAACTTCTTGGCTATTTCAAAGTTTTTCTTTCAGCAAATAATTATATACCATCTAATTATATTTCATGGTTGGGAAACAAGTTAAATATACAAAATTTAAGCTTTAAAGCTTCAGAAAAATCACATGGGTTCTTGAAGTAAACAGTAATGTGAATAGTGACTATAAACTTCAAAAATTCAAATCTCAAGTTATACTTAGTAAATCCATGTGATTTTGATATCAAATTGAAGAGGAAGAAGAGGGGATTCAACTATAAAAATAAAATAAATTAATAAGAAAGGATGAAGGACTTACTTAAAGAGAGAGAGTGAGCATATAGAGAGAGAGACTTAAGCTTGGAGAGGAAGATATGTGTTGTAAGAGTTGCAACCAAGAAAGGCCAAAGAATAAAAAGACGAAGCCAACTGAGGGAGGGCAAAATAGAAAAAGAAAAAGTCAAATCCTCAACTTTGACCTTGATTAAAATAATTCTTTTTTTAACACTTTTTCCTATTTCCTCCACTTAAGCCAAAAATTAATGTATTTATCGATTGCCAGGGATCATGAAATTTTATTACAAATTGATTAAATTAATTAACTTTGTAATGACCTTACCAAGTATCCATAGCCCTAGTTTTGATCTTTTCGAAATTTTTCTGGAATTTAAATCCCGAAAACATAAAATTAATTTTCTATGCATCATAATGGAAACTTTGATTATCTAAAAATTTCTAAAATTCATATAATTTATTTCTAATGTATTTGGACTCCTTGTAGCCCCAAATTATAATTTTGAAATTGTCAAAAATTTGAAATTTACCTTTTTTGGATTTTTCTTCAAAAAATCATTTTTATTGTCGAAATTAACTTTAGAAAATTCAAAGTATTACAAAAGAAAAATTGAAAATAGCTTATACCTACTCTTTTGTAATCTGCTTTTTCTTTTGGTAACAGATTGTCATGTTGAATATTCTGCTCTTTCAAAATGTTTTTTAAATGACTAAAATTATTTTTAAATTTGTTAAGAGCCAATTTTTCCCCTCTTGGTCTCTAAGCTCAGTCATCACTTTTGGAACATAGACTCAATCATCACTTTGGTCTGATTTTGTAATCTCCCATTGAGCCCTCAACATAACACCAATTTCCCGAGCTCTAAGAGGAACCTTTACGTCAATCCATTCAACATTCACACAAGTTATTCGATTAAACCATAAACCTTTTGATTCAGCACATTTATCTCTTGTAAGGATAGTCAGAGCTGCATCACCACTTCTCATGCCACGTTAGTGTTTAATTTGATTGCACCTAAAGGTCAAGCCATCAAACGAAAATCATCAAAGTTATCCCTCGATCTTTCCATTGGTTGAAGACGTTCCATTTTCACCGCCAAATATTTTCCACAAGCATTAGAAGCTTGTTGAATTTGATATTTTTTGCACACTAATCTGGTTACACAATTCTAGACAAGGATAATAAAACCGTCACGATTGAATTTATCAACTACTATATGCATGCCTACATCTTTGAATTGATGAGGTTTTAGAGAGCTCTTATGCAAATGTTATAGTGCATATATTGTAATTTATACACATTTATTTATGTGCTGAAAAATGTTAATTTATGATCATGAGCTATTTAATATCTAAAATATAATACTTGAGTAAACAATGCTTGCCTATACTACATATAAAAAATATTTACTTAAGATTTTTTTTTTAATTTCGACGCATTATTTTTAAACAAGCCCATATTTCTTAAATAGAGGTTACGATTATCAATATCAGAAAGTCTATGACTTCATTAAAAATCATATATTAAACCTACCTAACAATCTTAATTAATAATTCATTTACAGATGATTTTATCTTGGATTGTATTTTAGATTCAATTCTGATTCTTTGTATATATTAATTTAATACGGCATCAAAACATCATGGGCAAGTAGTTTCTTATCTTTTCTTAATTTTTAAAAGAAAAGATGCTGTAGAAGTTGAAATGAGTTGTCTCTAACTCCATGCATAGGGAGGTTTTTTTCCTTTGAAAAAGAAATCTATGTTATATTATACCGAAGTGGGGATATTCAAGAGAATCACGATTCAAAGAAGATGCATGACAGCTGAAAGAATCAGATTGGCTTCCTTGCAATATTACTTTTTACCTACTCTCCTGATTTCTTTTATATTTTTCGTTATAAAAAAATTATTTTAATTCTTTTTTATTTATCACTTTTAAAAATTAAGAATACATTAATTATTTTTTTAATTTTATTTTTATTAAATACTCAATCACTTCACATATTAACTCACTTTTATTAAATAATAATATAGTAAAATATCATTATTTTCCCTTATAATTAAAATTATTTAATAGCCAACTTGATGAATTAATATTTCAGTTAAAATTTTTTTGATTTTGTGTTCCAGATGTTTCCTGGTAATTAGGTTGTACTATGTGATGAACACGTAACCCCTCCGAGAATGGTGATTGCTACCTTGAAAGGTGATTGACCTGTTTATCTAATATTTGTGACTATGGAGGAAGGATGGGAAGAGAATTGGATTTACCCTTGGGATTCATTAATGATTCCATCACCAACATTTCAAAGGCAAGAATTGCGTTTATGAATTTCTTTAAAGATTGATTCCATCAAATTTTGTTTGGTCAATATATGGATGCAGTTTGCCTAACTGCAAAATTCAAATTTTCATGAATTAATGTGGAAAATTGTATTTAAGTCAAGATTAATTAACAATTGGATCTTTAACTTACAAGGAATTCTCATGTCCGATTTTTCTCGTCAATCAACCAAATGGAAGAAATGTTTAACCTAATCATAAACTTTTGGACTACCTAATCAGGTTTTACTTTGTAATTAATTTTTTCAATTATCAACGAGAATCAAAGTCAAAATTGTTAACCAATATATCTTAGAATGACAAAACTACTCCTTTTATAATATTTTCATAAACGCTTGTTGAATAATTTGTTTCTTCATTTATAGATTATTAAGCATGGATGCAAAACTACTACCTTTCTTTTTAGATATAAATTCCTGTTGCTTCATTTACAATATCTCAAAGTGAAAGCAAAACCTCTAACTCTCCACTTTCCAGCCCACCATGTGATGCCTAACCAACCACATAACATTTAGTTTTTGTTTTATTGGTTTACTCCTTTTGAATCTTTCAAAGGCTGGAAAAAAACTCTAAAACCCTGTTGTATTATATAAATGTAGAGAAAGAGGGAAGTTTGCATGAAGTTTCAAACTTGCCTCACCAAATCTTGAACCATTTCAGTGGCTGCCTCTCCACATTTTATATAATACTGCCCCACCATATGAAATCGGTCTCCTCCATTATATCTTCTTAGTTATATATCCCAGAATTCTACCCTACGTACTATTATTTTTTTAATTCAACTTCCATTTTTGCCTGACATATTTCAACATGAAGAAGCAAAGCAGCCAGAGACTCATTTCAGTTTTGCTAATATTAGTAGCCATCCTAATACATTCCTCATCAACCAGAGCTCAGGAAGTTGGTAGCGCATCTCCTCTTCTTATTTTGTACTTTCTTTGATTACCAATACATGATATCATCGTATTTTCAAGAGTGTCACACTCACAAATTAAATTATTTGTACTAATATATTTATTTATTTTTTTCCTAATTTATTTTTGAATTATAGCATAATTGTTATTGTATTTTAAATTCTTGCTTTGTATATTTTCCATGCACTCTTATGGTTTGAGTTGTATCGTGCAGAGGATGAGAGAGAGTTTGATTACATAAAAGGGAGCGAGAAGGGGCCTTCACACTGGGGTGAGCTTAAGAAGGAATGGGCTACGTGCAAAAATGGTGAAATGCAGTCTCCGGTAGATTTGTCAAGTCACAGAGTCAAAGTGAGTGCCAAGTTAGGGGACCTAAAGAAGGGCTATAAGTCCCAAAATGCTACCCTAATTAACAGAGGCCATGACATTGAGGTAATCTATTAATTATTTAAATTTCCCATTAATTTAATTTATGCTTTTTTTTTTTTTTTTACATGAGGATTTGGTTTTGATTGCTAAGTTGGTAAATGTAAAGGATAAAAATGTTAGTTGATATGGCATTTTTGTATGTAAATGGATGCAGCTGAAATGGGAGGAAGATGCGGGCTTCATAACCATAAATGGCACCAATTTCTTTCTCCAGCAATGCCACTGGCACTCACCTTCTGAACATACCATTAACTCCAGGAGGTTAATCCATTTGCCTTCTTCACCATCATTATCATTGTTTCCAAAAGTCTCAATTTTCCAGTGTTATAGAACTTAGTTTTTTTTTTTCCTAAAAAAGAAAAAAAATGTGTTCAAAGTTTATTTTACTACTTTTATAGTTTTAAATTACAGTTGCTATTATAATGATCACTTTTAAAGAATAATCAGGTACGAGCTAGAGGTGCACCTGGTACATGCAAGACCATATCCTGATGGGACAAACAAGATAGCCGTTGTTGCAGTGCTGTATAAGATTGGCCGACGAGATCCTTTGCTCTCTAAGGTACTCTACTACCTATCTTGTTATTAGTCTCTATCCTTAAAACTATTCATTTTCTGCAATTTGATTTCAGTTAGCAAAATATATAAAGCCAATGATTGATGAAAAAGGAGAAAAGAGAATAGGAGAGATAGATCCGATGGAAATGAAGATGGGTGGTAAGAAGTACTACAGATACATGGGCTCACTCACTATTCCTCCTTGTACTCAAGGTGTCATTTGGACCATTAACAAAAAGGTATTAAAAATCCTAAATTTTAAGATTCCTTGTATGAACTTTTTACTAAAATTGACACTTTTTTCAGATAAGAACAGTGTCAAGGGGGCAAGTGAAGTTGCTAAGAGAGGCTGTCCATGATGTAAGTGAAAGTAGCCCAACTCCGTATTAATATGATCATAAACATTTTCATATTTAGATAGTTTTGTGATGGTTGATTGCTCCATATGGCAGCATGCAGAGAGGAATGCAAGGCCGATGCAGCCACTTAATGGACGACGGATCCAACTATATGACCCCAAACGCAAGGAATAGGCACGTCACAATTCATTTCCATTGCCATTGTTTGCTTTCCCTTATAGATTATCTCATCAATTTAGGAAGGAGAAGGGGAATAAAAGTCTCTTCGTTATCATTTTTGTTAATCAAAAACAAATGTAAAAGCTAGTGGGAGGACGATGTATTGTACACTTTGCTTGCAGACCAGTAATTATATTGTAAGTTTGCCGCTCTTCAAGAAAGCAACCTTTGTACACCCACTGCAAATTAACAATTAAACCCAATCTCACCGAGAATTGTCTTACTCGGTAAATTTCTTATTCTATAAAGTAAGATACACAGCTGAACCTACATTATTGTGAATTCCACAAATTGTAAAATATATATTTTTATGTGTATATATTATAACTTCTGAATTAAGAAATTTCTTATTTCAGAAATAAGATAAAATGTCTTCAATCGTACAGAGCTTCTTATGGATAACCTCTAAAGTGAGTTTTTTTTCTGCCCAAAAGTTTTAGCTCACAGCTAGGGTTACCATTTCATCACACTACTAAGCTTCTACGTAATGCCTGCTTAACCAGAGAACTTAATGATCCACTTGTGCTATTACTTCCACGTAATTGAACATGAACTTCACATTCAACGTCTAAATTGATGTAGTTAATCATCTGACCAACTCTTCAATCCTGGATGAGCACGAAGCCTGCCCACCTTGCGTCTGCCTTGTGTTATAGGATTTGCAATTAAGGCATTTGAGTGCCACAATGTGAAAGCTTACTTCAGATGTTTCCCCACAGTCATTGCACAGGATCCAAACCTAGCCAGAGACAACACACATTAGGAAATCTGGAAGCTGACCACTGGCAGCAAAAGAGGCATCTAAGCATACTATTGTTTACCATTTTATTTTGATATATTTGAGGCATAGGCGTTGACGCAATCTGAAAAGTTTTGAAACAAACAGAAAATCATATAAGGAGAATGTTCTTTCAAGAAAATATCACTGAAAAGGAATCTTTAAATCAGGATCACTTTGGTCACTAAATATAGTCTACCTCCTGATCCAGTCTCTTCCACACAGGTGACATGTCACAGTAAGATTTTAAGCAAACAGGGCATGAATACCTACAAGATTAGATTAGGCCAAAAATCCCAAGCATATATTCAATTACTGTGTAGGCAGGACTTTAGAAGGAGAACTAACTGAAAATGCTGCTCCATTTCCTTCACGCATTTCAAATGTATTGTGTGACCACATCGCAATACAGTAATATCTTTCGTTGTATCAAAAAGAAACTGTACAGATGAATAACGGGGGAAAGGATCATTAGTCCAATACAAAACAATAGAAGTCTATCTACTCAAAGGTCTGCCAACCTTATAACATTACCTCAAAGCAAACAGGGCAATTGTGATGCATTGCTTTTTCCACACAGTGGTGTGAATCTTTCAGCAGTGTTGAATAGCAACATCCTACAAATGAAGAGATCAAGACAGAGAATTTAATTAATTTAAAGAAACATTTGGTTCAAATAGTGAAAAGGAACAAATAAAGAGTATCCAGTGGCCTGGTGTACCAACTAGGAATCCCGATCTAGAAATACCTGGCAAATGAAAATTTTCCATTTATGCTAGTTTACTAACTTCAGCCTCAACAATTAAATGGGCATTAACAGAAAAGACATAGTAATTTTAATAAGTCATTATAAAAAAAGATTGCTCAAAGGACTTCCTGGGGATTTGGTCTTCTTCAACACAATCTAAAACCACCAATAAGCAACCCTCTGGGAAACTGTAGATAGTTATCTAGTTTAAATGCGAAAACAATCTTCTTTATAGTTCTGCTTGATGAAAGTACCAAAGGATATTCAACCAAATGCAGAAAATTGAAAGACTGCAACATCTGAAGAAAAGTGAAATGTGTAGCAAAGGAGTATGAATTTTGGGTTTTGTGAGAACAGTAGAGGATTGTGAACTATCCAGGACATGAGTTGAAAGCAGCAAGAAGATTACTGAAGACCAAGTTAGAATTTTCAGGCTCACCAATACGTGTGAGAATAACGGTGATTGAAGAGGAGGGCAAACAGGAAAGTAAACTCCTCTGACAAACTAATGACGCCAACCTTCATTAAAAGCACTTAGTAAGTGTAAGAAACTGATGGAAGCAGAGTAATATATATGGCAGTTTTCCATTTGCTAGGAGTATTACATCAGCATTCCTAAGTGGTGCACCCATCCCACCAACTAAATTACCTCGAAAAAAAAAAGTGGGGGTTAATCTCAAGTTAGGTAGTTGCCCAAGGCAACTAGATGCTTACCACATTTATTACAGTGGAAAAAATTCTCCCTGCCTCCAATTCTGTAAAAACCAACCAAAAAAATATCAGATTACATTCAATAAATCACAAAAATTTCTCCAGAGATATAATAGGGAGTACAGAAAATTTTGGACCTGCAGATACCACACTCATCGCAATGGTACTGATTTTTTGACACCTGAAGGTACAAAACAATGTCTCAATTAAGCAAGATCAAAAGAAGGCCTGAGTTTTCAAAGAGAAAACAAGAAAAGAGACTAACATCATCATCGAAAAACTTGCACTTTGAGCAGAAGTATTTGCCCATGCAAACACCACATTGAATGCACACCTGTTGAACCTGCAAAATGGAATAAGTCGGGAATGTGTTTCCGTTGACTGCCTTCTTCAATGTTATCTATGGTATAAGGAAGGGATGCTTACATCTTGCTCAGTGCTGCACAAGGAGCAGATGACCTGAAAATAAATGGCAGAAAAAAATATATTCAATTACTGCTCCCTTTTCTGGTGGGATAGGAACTGCATGCAGTATATTAGTCCCACAATTCAAGAGTTACTCCTCATAAAAATGGTTCAAAAGGAGCCAGACAAGGAATAACAGGCTGGCACTCTTTCCGGTTATGCACATTATATCTAATTATGACAACGGAATAGGATCATAATAGTGGAATGGTAAAATTATACGTTAATGCAGATGGTAATATATTAAATCATTAATTACATAAACAAAGTAAATCGTAGAAGTGAATGGCGTACATACCCTCTTCAAATCATGACGAGGAATGTCATGGCGATCAACAGGGTCGACTTCAATCGAGTTCTATTACAAAAACATTCCAATGATTAAAGTCATTTTTTTTAAGTCGATTATCTTAATCGCATGAAGATCAAAAAATTTTTTCAGGGAAACAGCAAAAAATAAAACTGAAGTCATCCAGTCGAACAAGCTAATAAAAAAAGGATTCAGTGCGGGCAAGCGAACCTTAGATTCATTATGGCAATGTCTGCAATCAAAAATTTCGTTGCAACAGGGTGCTATGATCTTGCATCTCCTCTTATAATGTGAGCAGCTTTAAGATTTCAATAACTCCAGAATTAAATTTTCCCATCAAATCCATATAAAAAAAACTTTTCGAACTTTTTAATTTTAAAAGAAAAAAGCCAAAAAAAAAAAAAGTAGAAAGTTACCCGAACTTGCCATATCCGACTTCTGATAAAGAGTCTTCAACAACCTGATTAGAAATTCCATTAATTGACATCTGAGGCTCCATTTTCGTCAGATTCTTGCTCCTTTGAACCCTTAATTCAGAAGCTCACTGCTGAATGGGATAGGAGACGAGCGTTCGCGTGTCACAGGCGATGCAATTGAGCCTGAAGCCAGTGGTTTCAGGTCTCGTGAAGTAAAAATGGAGCTCAAGGTGAAAATATCCGTGATGCAACTTTTATGAAATACCAGATAAACCCCTACGCTTTATTACTTATTACCACGTGGGAGACCACGACGAGGCGACACGACCGCGCTTTGCGCTTTGTGGGCTATAGATACAATCAGTTCTTTAATTCTTTTGTTTCTTTCTTCGTTAAGAAAATAATGAATAAATAATTGGGGATTGCCTTTTGAGTTTGAGATAGATTTGATAAGGGGCAAGTTTAATACATTTTTAATTTTGCGTTTTGCCCTTTTAATACGTAATAGGATTTACATAATTATAGGTTCTATAATTTATAAAAGGGAATGAATTTGATATATACAGCAGAATTAATCTGATAATAGTGTTAAAGTTAATTACATATTTTAAAGGTATATTTAAGATATTTTCTAAGTCAGTTATTTATTGCATGATGATAAATATTATAACCATTAATAAACTTTTAATGCACTGTTCTCAAAAGTCAGAACTTCTGATTCTTAGGGAAGAAAAATAAATTAGAGATATTTTCAAATTTTAAAATACCAATAATTTACAGGTAAGGTTAAGGAATTATTCTAAAAATGGTATCGCGTGATGGATAGGAATTTATATCGAATCTTTCTACCAAACAAAGTCTTATCAAATATCTAACACCCGTACTTTACGGTTGCGGATATAAAACAGGCCCACCAAACCTGCCGGACCAAGTTTGAATGGACTGCGGCACACGCATTCAAAATTCGTGGCCCATAACATTCTAAGTCCATTTAAGAGAAGCCCAAATAGAGGAGATTGATCTGCGAATTCAGGCTCCCATCACGTTCATAAACAAGAGAAGTTCTTTTTCTGAAGGAATTCTTCTGCGAGAGAGAGATAGAAAGAAGTGGATCTTATGTTTATCTTTCTCTTCATATCCCCAGTGTATTCGGTTTGCGAAAAAATTTCTAGATTTTTTTTTAAGTTTCTCCGGTTCTCCCACATGCTGTATTCACAATTGTAAAAGATGGAATCCACAAATGTATAACTAATATAACTCTACTTTCAAGCAACAGTATAATGGAGATGAATCAAATAGTCAACAACGTAGTTGCCCTGATATAACTTCATGTAGCAGATCACATTGTTATTTCACTTTCTACGTCCATGGAACATAGAGAATGAAATCAAGTAAAAAGCAATTTTATCCTTATTGCTTATAACACAAAAAAGAAAAAAAAATTGACTGGAATTGAGATTCTTGAGAAACACTTTGATCAAATTAGTAATATATTTATTCAATAAAAAGTGTCCTATAATGATAGTAAGAGAAAAATCATTGTGTAAAGTGATGGCAAGTAGATTAGGTAGATAATTAGGTAATTATTATTATAATGTGATAATAACATATATCAATAGGCAAATAAATTAATTAGGAAACAAGAACAATTTCATAGTAAAAGGCAGCGAAGAATTGTTTGATGATATAGGTTTTGTATTTGTTAGCCGGCACCGGGCATCCTCCACGTGAAACACAAGAATAAGGGGGCCACAGCTCACGTTCATCAAAAGAGTAGGGATCAATGGCAATACATGTGAAACAAGAGGACACGGCAATCGTCGTCATTGCAAGTGTCCCCAAGGCACTTGCAATAAGTATACATATCCGAACTTTGGCACATATCCTAAGAGCCACAACTATATTTTATTGTCTCCGATCTTTTTAACAATATATGAATAATTTTAAATTCACATCATCACCTCCACATATCACATCATTTTAGTGTCAAGACAATCCTATAAATAAGTATTACTATTCTCATTTGAAGATTGATACTTTTAATCTTAATATGCATATACCTTTTCTCTGACTTAATTACACATAAAAAATATTTGTCGGAATCTTTTTACACTTTTAACTTAATTTATGCTAGGGTTACTAATGAGAAAAGATTTCACTAATTAAACTCAATTTTTTGTCCGTAATTAGCTTTTGGATCAAAGCTAACTCAAGTCATGTTTATTAGTTTTAAAAAGATCACGGGTTAAGGTAAAAAGATTAGGACTCATTTTGACAGATAATAGAACAATAGGAAGTGGGAAGTAGGAGGGCCTCCTTTCCGACCTAATTAATTTGTTTTTATTTGAAATTGAAAACAAATGATCCTAAAGAACCGCTGATGATCAAGTTTTAGCTAGGAGACACCGATCCCTAGCAAAAAGAACAAGTGGACCAAGCATTATGACGAGGAAACAAACAATTAATACGGTTTAAAGTCAATAAAGAAGCCATTCATCTTGAAGATCAACTATATTATCAAACAAGCACCAAGATGGTTGCCAGATCAAGAAAGTCTTCGAGTATAGAATACAAGCGTTGCATGTTCAGAAATTTTATAAAAAGTGATAAAATTTATAATGAATAATAGATCAGATGCAGAAGTAATCAGACTGTATCATTAATTGAAGCAACTTAAATTGACATAGCAATAATTGGGAAAGGGGGGGACCATTTTTCCATTTGTGAACAACATGAAGGGAGGTTAGGTCCCATGCATAAAGTGAGCCAAGTCCTATGCATGGTTCTCATCCACGTTGTCCCCAGCTGGCCATGATTAATCTTAACAATGCTCACTGGTCGTCCAAGCCCCACTGGTGCGCACTGTTTGCACTTTTATGACTTAAAGCATGATATATGATACGAACGTGTCGCTTCTAGACTTGTACTGTTGCTGAAAACTGAATTTAAAATACATACGCTGCAATTTCTGCAGTGATTTCACATTTTTATCTATTTTAATAGTCTTCTTTTCAATAAATCAATGGAGAACTAGTTTGAGAGTGTGGACCTTCATCTGTGGGTATATGCTTGCCTGATTCTCTCATCACGCTGTTAGCTTGCAAAATAATCAATCAACCTAAATTACGTTTCTTTTGTTATGTAAGAATATCACAACCAATATTTTAAAATACAACATGAAGTTTTTTTTTTTTTTTACCTCGTATGGAAGAACTTTAAACTTAAAATACGGTCATAAAAGGAAACAAAAAGCTGTAACAGAATCTTCAAGATGAATATATTTACTACTTATTTTACAATGATCCATCTAAGAAAGTTTTGATGCTTCGCTAATTGCTAAGAACTTTTTGAACAGAAAAGTATAAAACTTTAAATTCTTAAGTCAAACCTCAAGTATAATTTTTTTTTTGTAGATATTTTTTATCTTTTTATTATATGATGATTAATTTAGTAGGATATTTGTTATGATTATGATCAAAATGAAATGATACAAATAACAGACAAATTGGAAAAAAATAAAACACATAATTTGAAATTTCAAGGGAGGAAAGAAACAGAATCTTACAACCGGACCAGAATAATACATTCACAAGGACGATTAAATTGAGATTAATGCTCACCATTTAAACATAAATTAAGAACAAATCTAAAAACACAGAGATCATCAGACCCAAAGGACAAAAAAAAAAAAAAAAAGCCGTCCCAATATTCATTTGTTCAGGAAAAGTCTACTCCCCTGATTTTAATTCAACTACACTGATTAATAGTCAGTGTTTGGCAGCTGCTCGTGAGTGTGGCTGATGAAGAACAATTCGTAAACCAGCCCAGCTAGTCCACCACCAATCAGAGGCCCGACCCAGTAGATCCACTGGTATTCCCAGCTCCAGCTCACCAAAGCAGGCCCGAACGATACGGCTGGGTTCATTGATGCTCCATCAAAAGCCCCACCCGCCAGGATGTTCGCTCCGACTATGAAACCAATTGCAATAGGGGCTATTATTCCCAAATTGCCCTTCTTCGGATCAACGGCTGTCGCGTACACCGTGTACACCAACCCGAATGTCATCACGATCTCGAATACGACAGCGTTCCATGCTCCAACTCCGGATGAGAGAGTGAAAGCTGATGTTGTCTGCAATACATCGTGACAAAAGCCACAAAAACCAAGGTCGATTAGTATTTAGTAAGTAACTATATCGAAATTAACTAAATCTCTCCTGAAATATGAAGGTAGCGAAGAACCGATCTTACCATGCCACCGGTGGTGAACCGAAGAAGCAAGCAAGCAACGGTGGAGCCAAGAAGCTGAGCAATCCAATAAACGATGCCTCGTAGTAAGGAGATGTTACCACCGACGAAACAACCGAAGGTAACAGCGGGGTTGACGTGGCCACCGGATATGTTGGCGCCAACAGAGACCGCCACAAAGAGGCCAAATCCATGGGCGAGTGCGGCGGCGACGAGGCCGGCGGGAGTGGTAGAACCGTTGTTGGTGAGTTTGTTGAAGGCCATGCCTGAACCTTCTCCGGCGAAGACGAAGATAAGGGTGGAGATGAACTCGGCAAGCCCGGCTTTCAAGGTGTCCGGGTGGGTCGCCTCCGCGGGCCTACCTACGGCGAAGTTTCGGATCGGCATGTTTGTCTGTGGAAGGATGCAAATTACTCTGGAAACTGGCTTTCCTAGTGAGCTCAGTGTGCACTTATATTGAGAGTGACGAGGGTCTGATATGAAATCACAGAACTGGCTATAGCCGGTTTAGGTGAATTTTCAAATATATGGAAATGATTGAAATTATATTAACTGACCTTTATTTGCTGACAGGCTGTGGGATGCTAACATGGCGTTTTTGTTTTTGTTTTTGTTTTCATTTTCTTTTTTCTGCCATTGTATTTGGGGTTTTAATGCAATGGTGATTTAATTTCTGTAAAGTGTACTATGCACATTAAAATTAAAATAGATTATTATGTTAGTAAAAAAAAATTAACATTTTAAAATTTAGTACACTATATTTAATTTTGTATATTAAATTAATTAAAAGAGATATATTATAATTATTATATATTAATATCAAAAAAATTTAATTACATCGATATTAATAAAAGATTAATACATCATTTTTATTACATATTAATATATTCTTTCTCTTTTATTTGATAAGGGATAGTTTATTACATGCAACCTAAACATATTGTGTAGAACTGAAAATTTCGCATTATTTCTTTCTTATTAATAACAGGCTTCTTTTCTTGTTGGTTAAATATGTACAAATGCAACAAAAAGTTTCTGCTGAGTTAACGTCGTACGACCAAGCTATTAGGCGTGAGACAGACCTACACGTGCATTGGGCGGATAATAGCCACGTCACACGATGGTATTAAGCAGAAGAGATGAAATTTGTCTGAGTTTTTTCTTGCGTCTAGGGAGAAAAACTTAAGGCCAGTTTGGCAGCTTATTTTTTAAAAAAAAAAATAATTTTTTTATTTTATAAACAATAAAAAAAAAGTTATTTCTATTTTACCCCCTAGAAAACAAACTATTATCATTTTCCTCCCTCAAGTTTAACAAAATATCAAAATACCCCCAACCTCTTTTTTATTTCATTTTTTATTTTAAAAAAATAAGAAAAAGAGAAAATAAAATAAAATAAATATTCCCAAAAAATTTAAAAAATAAAATAAGAAATAAATAAAATTTATGTAAAATAATAAGATAATATATCACAATTAATTATATTATATATTGACTATAATTTTAATAAAGATAACAAA
>JANHAO010002788.1:0-27706 GCA_026873985.1 Saraca asoca
TTTGCACAATTTCATAAGAAGGCATGATACAGGTGATGAAGAATTTCTGTTATTTAATGAGAATGTTGAATTAGACTGCGATGCTAATGTATATGAAGATATACCAGAAGATATCACATGGGAGGAACCAAATCAAGAATTAGGTAAATAGAGCGAGTAAGAGACAATATTAGAAACTAGATGCTCACAACTATCTAGCTTTAATTTCATGTTTTTATAATATTTTAAAAATTATGTAATCATTAGCTATTTTTATATACTAGAGATTATATATGAACGGTAACTGATTAATTTTTTCAGTATACATGATGAATCTTTACTTTATTTTTAATTTTTAATCATGATTTCGTGATATATATAATATTAATTTTTAGTTCTTTAGTTTTTATTCTTAATTTTTTTATTTTTTAAAAATTATGACAAGTGCTTATTTATTCAAACACTTTAATTTTATGAGAGTGGATAGATCTTGTATGCCAGGCTTCTTGATTTTAGTTTGATCCATAGGAAACTTTTTCCTTTTTTTTTTTTGGGTGCACTGTACAAGTTTATTTATTACAATGTTTCATATTTTAAAATAATGATATTAATTTAATTTAAATTATACTGTTATATTAGAAGAGTTGTGGAAAAAAAAAATAAACAGCATTACTCGAAAAAATCACATCGCGCTCCCAACTGTCACTAGATACTGGATACAGTTATTTTTTTGTCATCTTATTTTTCACAAAAAAATTGGATCCTATTATAGATTTCACTCTTTTTTTTTTTTTTTTTTTGGTTTTACATGGGTGAAGATTTCTACTAGATAATTTGGGTTTCCATCCAAATTTTCATGTTATCCAGGAACTTATGGTAATCAAATTTTCATGTTGGAAGTTGTTCGGTTTGGTGCAATAAATAGCTACCTGGGATTCTTGTCTATATTTTCAGTTTTTTTTTTTTTTTGTGCAAAACAATTAACATGAACCTGAGGTTTTGGTTGAGATACCCGCGCTGAACTCATATTGTCCCATTAGGCCATTTCCTTAATCCTTGGTAAGAATCAGGCTATTAAATGGGATGGTTAGGAGTTGATAGTTTGCTCTTGAGATGATTCCGAATGCAATCATTTGAATGCTATAAGATAGGAAGTAAAAAGATTCTCTGCAAATTGTTGCCTTAAATATTGTTTGCCAGAAGTGAGACCGATGGATAAGTGATGGAGTGGTTTTGTGGTCACAATAGAAAATGTCAGAAAACGTGCTTTGGGAACTGTGGTCACTACGCTGGCACCGCACAAACAAAAGAAAATGGTGCAGGAATTTCCCATTTATCTTGAAGCCGTCCCAGGGGCAGAGTTTTATCGTCGGATGAAAAATAACCTGTCTTCTGCTTCACTTTCTACGACTTTTAGTACAAAGTATGACGTGAATTTGGAGATCGAAGCCAGGTAAGGTACTCAGGAACAAGACAACCGCATCTCCAAAGCAATCACTCTCTCAAACACCAGAAGAACTCGTCTGCCTCAGTCACTGCATCCACCGTTACTTAGCTTATGAATTTGTCAATTGAAGAGCATCTTCATTTAACATACCTGTTTGTAGAACTTACCCAACCACATTATACACCTAAACGACATGGGAAATAAAAAAGTTAATGTTATATAAGTTATCACTTTAAAAGTTGTGTTGGTTTATCTAATCAATAAATTTTAAAAGAAGTTCATGTATACGTATTAATGAGTAAAGAATAGATGTATATTCATTAATTTTGATGAATAAAAGAATAAATGTATTTATTTGTGTTCAATGAATAAAGGATCTTTGAATATACCTATTTATTTAAGAGGCCCTTCTACTAAATATAAATAGATCTCTATATGATTTTGTGAAGTATGGTTGAGAATAGTATTTTACAAGTTTAAATATTTCCAAGTTATAAGGATGTTAGAGAATTTTCTGATATTGTTAATCAAGAAATTCACAAGAGTTTTATTGTATCCTAAGACAGTATCATCATTAACCCTTTAACAATTACATGTAAGGGGTAACTATCTCTCTAAATATAGTGACCTAGTCATGTCTTAAAGCATCTTATAGTGTAGTGATTTTGACCATCTGTAATATAGTTTTATAACAATTTCAAAGAAACATTCCCAAGATGGCTCAAGATCAAAGTACTACTTTCGAGGTTATGAATCATGACTTTGTTAAGCTAGATTGATTTGATGACACCAATTTTAATTGGTGGAAAGACAAAATGATATTTCTCTTTTCGGTACTCAACCATGCTTATGTACTTGATCTAAATACTGCACCAGTTCCAGATGCTATTGAGGATGCCACAAATGAAGAGAAGGCAAAGGTTGCTCAATTGAAGAAGAAGTGTGAAGAGGATGTGTTTGCATGCCAAGGCCACATTCTCAACATCTTGTCAGATAGGCTCTATGATCATACATATCAATACAATCACTAATAGAGATTTGGAGACCTTTAGAGGAAAAATACAATAATGAGTGACAAGGTATCAACAAATTTATTATGTGAAAACATTTTGAGTTTAATATGGTTAATGATGTGCCTATCATGTATCAAGTTGATGAGGTACAAATCTTAGTTAGTAGACTTTGTAATGTACAAGTGATAGTTCCTGAATTAGCACAAGTTGAAGTAATTATTGCAAAATTATGTCCAAATTGGAATGATTATAGGAAGAAACTTCTACACCATGGTGAAGATTTCACTGTTGAGAAATTACTAAAGCATCTACGTATAGAAAAGGAAAACTGAAAATGTAATGTAATGTATTTTTCTCACAATTCTAAGGTGAATCATATTGATAAAAGAAATGTTGCCAAAGATAAAAGAAAAGTTATGTCCTCAGTGGACGTAAAGAAAAACAAAAAGAGATAAAGAGTGTGCTATCATTGTCATAAAAGAGGGCATTATATTAAAGATTGTCAACTCTTGAAGAAAGACAATCACTCTAAAGAAGTTCAATTTTAATAATGAAGTGAATGTTTCCATATATATTGTTGATTCTTGTGATTTGTGGCATAATATATTAGCACATTTAAGTTATAAGTCAATTGAATACATGCATAAAAATAATTATATTGATCTTAGTAATAAGGATTTTGAAAAGAAATGTCAAATTTGTATACAATCCAAAATTACTAAGAAACAATTTTCAAAAGTTGAAAAGTGCACTCAAGTTTTAGAATTTATACATAATGATATGTGTGAATTAAATGGTAATATCACTAAAGGAGGCAAAAGGTACTTCATAACTTTTATCAATGATAGTTCTAAATATACCTATTTTTACTTGTTAAGAAACAAAGATGAAGCATTTGCAATGTTTGAGAAATATAAATTAGAAGTAAAAAATTTTCATGGTAGGAAAATAATTTTTTTCCATAGTAATAGAGGTGGAGAATTTTTCTCAATTGCATTCAATTCTTTTTGTAAAACCCATGATATTGTATATCAATTTTCTGCTCTTTATACTTCATAACAAAATGATTTAGTGGAGAGAAAGAGTTGTATCTTAATAGATATGGTTAATTCTATATTGTTAAATGCTAAGTTACCACACAATCTTTGAGGTGAGACATTATTGATAGCTTGCCACATTCACAATAGGATATCGTAAAAAATAAGAAAGGTTTCTTCATATGAAATATGGAAAGAAAGGAATCCTAATCTAAATTTATTTAAAGTGTAAGGGTGTTTAGCCTTTTATCGAGTTCCTAATCAAAGGAGAACTAAATTAGGGTCAAGAGCCATAAAAGGTGTTATAGGTATAAATTGGTACTCCGCAAATGGGCTGACAAAAGCTCAATAGGCAAGTTTGAAGGAAAAAGCCTAGCTTGTCAACCCCCCAGGTCACTAAACGAGGACACCAGGTCACAAGCAACAACACAAGGTCGAAATGGTAGCCCTAACTCACTAGGGACGAGATCAATTTGCATAGCCAACAATCCTCTTTGCATGAGCTCGCATTGCCAAGTATGAACTCAACGTCACTGGTCCAGCTTAGCAGCGACCCCAGATCAAGAGTCCCAGCTCACAAGATGCAACATCTTATCTAGCTAAGGGCTCGTCGAGGGTAAACTTGAAGTAGACACCTATTCAAACTTGACTTGTGGGGCCAATCTGCAAAAAGTAGCTCACACGGACCCACCCACAAAAAGCAATCTACAAAAGTCAGCCAGTAGTCTGTAGAAGCCATAATTGTCATTTACATTTATTATTTGATGTAACAGAAATACAACTTGTGTAATTATATTTGTAACCTCCTAACCTCTATAAATAGGAGAGGGGAGATCATTGTAAGCTAAGTTTGAAAAATAGATACTAAAACTATATAGAATTTTCACCAAATAAATAAAAGCTACCGTGGATGTAAGGACTAGTGCTACTCAATTTTAGTCGAACCATGTTAAAAATCCTTTTGCTTTCTTGTTATTCTTCCTCTCCATCTCCTCATTTTTTTACTTGGTCGACCAGATTGCAGTTTGAGTCCTTAAGAACTCTTCGAATTGGCTAGATTTGCATCGAACCAAATTTCACCGTCAACAAAAGGCATCTTCGTGGAATATGCCCAAAATTTTAAGGCATATAGGATATTAGATTTAGTGTCTAATATAACTATTTAAACTAAAGATGTGGAATTTATTGAAAATAAATGCTCTAATGAATTAAATCCTACAATAGAAGATTTTCAAGTGGATCAACATTCAATTCCTATAGAATCGATCTTAAATGATCAAAGGAACAAACGTATACGTTAAAAAAGGTTTGTTGAAGCAAGAAGAAATTAAAGAATGAGAATAGAAAAGAACTTAAGTCCAAATTTTATTTCTTCTTAAGCTATAACTTTCTTAGTTGAAGGAACTAGGGATTCTGTAATAAATAAGATTCCTATTATGCTAGTTGTGGAGAATGATCGACAAATGAATGAAGAGACAATAACTTCTAGAGATTTTGCTTTTTGGAAAGAAGCTATGAATGATGAAATGGATTTAATATTGTCCAACAATATTTGGATCTTAGTTGATTTTCCTCAAAGGTCATAGCCTGTGAGTGTAAGTGGGTATTCAGAAGAAAACTTAATATGGATGGCTCACTAGAAATCTTTAAGGCAAGGTTGGTAGCCAATGGATTTAGACAAAAAGAAGGTCTAGACTAATTTGTTACCTATGCATTAGTGGCTAGGATGACTTCCATTAAGATTCTTATAGCATTAGCATCCATTTATAAGCTTTATATGCACCAAATGGCTATTAAAATAGTTTTTCTAAATGGAGACATTAATGAAGAAGTTTACATGTAACAATTGGAAGATTGTGTGCTACTTGGAAATGAAGGAAAAGGCTGTAAGTTGGTTAAGTCCTTGTATGGCTTAAAATACGTGCCTAAACAATGGCATAAAAAGTTTGACTCAGTCATTTTATCAAATGGTTTTTCACATAATAGTGCAAACAAGTGTATACACTCTAAATTTATTAAGGATTATAGCATGATTATCTGTCTCTAGATAGACGATATGCTAATAATTAGGACAAACTTAGAAGGTATTCGTCAAACCAAGCAATATCTTGCTTCTAAGTTTAAGATGAAGAACTTGAATGAATAGATACTATCTTGTGAATAAAAGTGCATAAGCATAAAGATGGTGATGTGATCTCCTTTGAAGATGCCAATGGATCAATTTCCAATTCAGTAATTTAGCACCCAAAATTGAAAGAAAAAAAGAGGATACTCATGCCACACTTTAGAAAGATAAAAGAAGAGTGATAAGTGATGAAGACTGAAGCTGCAAAAGAGGAAATTCTTTGATAAGTTTTAAAGTTCTAGTAAGAACCCTAGAAGATCACTTGCTTAAGGAAGAAGACTCTTCAGTTCTTAAATTCACTAATCTGAGTGATTGAGGAAAACATACCTCCCCTCATAGCAATTAAGCTCCAAAATAGGCTGGATTCAAGTCCTAACAAGCCCAACTAAACACCCAAACAAATAACTAAGCAAACAAGCTAAAAAGACAAAAAACACAAGGCCAAACAACTCAATTAACAAGGCTAGCCAAAATTAGGCTACAAAATAGTCCACAAAACAACACAAATTTAAGTCTTAATTCACCAAAAAAATATAGGAAATAATAGGGGAAAACAACCCCAAAACAAAGACAAAAAGGTTTCAAAGGTGGTCCATACAATAACATAAAATAATAGCTCAAACAATGTGACAAGGTTAAATTTGGACATAAACTCTAGGTCAAATTGACAGTCCATTTCGAGACTTTAAATGGTGGAATTGGTTTTTGGTCTCAACATGAAAGTTGTAGAGCTTTCTCTTAACTTTTCAACCATATAAAGATCGACCCAATTTAATATCTGGAGCTCAATTTGTAGCCCCAAAACTAAACCAATATTAAAACCCCAACATTAAATAATTAATTCAATTAAACTCCAAATTATGACTAAATCAAAAAAACAAGGTCAGTTGACTAAAATAAACTCAATTAACATTAAAAAAAGGTAGAGTATGGCAGGAAATAATAGTAGTAATATTTGTTGCTTATTAATCCCTTAAGTGGTCCCTTGGTAGATGTAAACTCTCTTGGTGAATCTTAACTTGGTCTCCCATTTTCACATCAAATGGCTTTACACTAGGGCAAGAGCATTATATTAAGAAGTTGTTTGAGAAATTTAAACATTTTAGTATTATGGATTCCAATACACCCTATGATCCTAATTTTAAATTAAAGGAAAACATAGGGAGACTAGTAGCATAATTAGAATATACGAGTGCTATTGGAAGCTTGATTTATGCTATGCATTGTACCAAACTAGACATAGCTTTTAATGTGTGCAAACTATTGAGATTTACAAGTAAACCTAGTTCGGATCATTGGAAAGCCATAATAAGAGTTTTTGGTTATTTTGAGAAAACCATAAATTTGGGATTACATTCTAATGGTCATCCCATTGTACTAGAAGGTTACTCTGATGTTAGCTGGATTACAAACCTTAGTGATAATAAATCGACTTTAAGGTGGATTTTCACCATAGGTGGTGGAGCCATAAGCCGGGCCTCAAAGAAACAAACATGTATCTCATATTCTACAATGGAAGTTAAGTTTATAGCTTTATTCAGTGTAAGTAAAGAAGTAGAATGAATAAGGAATTTGTTATTAGATATAGAGCTGTAATAACAATCAATGATAGCCATTTCGATCTTCTATGATTGTGAGTCAACCATGACTCAAGCATATAAAAGTTTTATAATGGAAAGTTTAGATACATAAGCTTGAGATTTGAGTTTGTAAGGCAATTATTAGGAGATGGTATAATTATCACATACGTAAAGTCCAATAGTAATTTAGCAGATCTATTAACAAAAGATTTGTCAAGAGAAAAGATTGAAGACTTTACTACTAATATGGGACTAAGACTTATAGTCCTTAAATAATAAGAACCCAACCTTATTCTAGTAGAACACTAGTTTCAAGATTTAATCGAAAAAACAAATTATTTAATGATTAGAACACTAAAAAATAGGATTTAGTATTATAGGAGGATGAGCTAAGAAGCTCTTAATGGATTGATAATTCTATTATATAAGGTTTCCACCTATATGAATATAGGAGTGGTGTTGCTCTGATCAAGAGTTTTGGAAGTTTTACTCTTGTAAATATTCATGAAAGTCAGGATGACCATATAGCCATAAAAGTATTAAAGAAATTGAATCTCTTAAACTTGATTAGGGTATGATTATGTATGTAGTCTTCCAGCTCTAATGATAAGAGTTTAGGTTTAATTGATTTGACATATATTACTTCATTGGAACCTTGAAAACTTACACTAATAAAAGGTTCAATCCTAGTGACGCCTCCTCTTATGCATAAATTATATAACTTAAAAGCTTGTAAATTAGTGGGGGGAATATTATACAATTTATAACTTTAAAAGAAGTTCATATATATGTATTGATAATTAAAGGGTGGGCACATGTTCATTGATTCTAATGAATAAAGAAATGAATGTAATTCTTATATTTAATGAACAAAAGGATGAATATATCTATTTGTAGTTAATGAATAAAGGATTTTTTAATGCACCTATTTATTAAAGATGCTCTCTACTGAGTATAAATAGACCTCCTTATGACTTTGTGAAGTATGATTGAGAATAATATCTTACAAACTTAAAATATTTCTAATTTGTAAGAGTGTTAGGAAATTTTTTGATATTACTAATCAAGAAATTCACAAAAGCTTCATTGTATTTTGAGAGATTATCGTCATCGACCTTTTAATAACTACGCATAAGGGTGAATATCTCTCTAAAGATAACAATCTAGTCATGTCTTGAAGTATTTTATCATGTAGTAATTTTAACCATCTGTAACATAGTTTTTATAATGGTTGCTCCCACTTCCACTTTTGGACATGAGCACATACATCTTCTCACACGGAATGAAATTTTGAATGTTAACATAACAACATTATAATTGTTGTATTGAAAATCAATTGTTAGTTATCTTGTAAAGTTATATCACATCATCTCGTATTAATGGGATTCAGAAATGATAATATCCACATCTTTCTGTCACTCATATCTATTAAATACATTCTTCTACATTTAAGCTTTGCTTGGGTAAGTGGAAAAAAAAAAGAGAGGAAAGAAAATGAGAGAAAAGGAAAATGAGGGGAAAAGAAAATGGTATTTTTTTGATTGGTTAGGTGGAAAATGAGAGGAAAGAAAATGAGAAGAAAAGTAAAAATAAAATTGATAGAAAGTAAAATAAATTTGATTAAACTATGAGATTGCATAACATATGGTTAAAATGTGCAAATATTATAATGCATAACATATGGTTAAAATGTGTCAATATTACAATGCATGACATATGGTTAAAATGTGCAAATATTATAATGAATCCATGGTTACATTTAAATTTTATTTGAAGATTGAGTAAATAAAAACTATATATAAAAATTATAACAACTAGAATAAAGCAACCAACCACCTTGTTCAAGACTGTGATATAGATTGAAGTATTTTCAGAAACAACTAACTTCAAACATTAATTGATATAATGTCTCAGCCCATATTGACTGCGAAACTCTAAAGAATTCATATGTTGTCCTCTGATCTCAACATAAAAAATGATAACAATTCATCCAAATATCTGGAATGATGTTTAACACATCCAATTCAGCCCAGATATCTGCTTCACTATAATAACCAGGTCTTCTTTGCTCTATAATGGTAAGGCCTCTCTGTGCTATTTTAGCCTATCTCTCGGCAACTAATGTTTGTCTTTCAAGCATGGTAATAGATCTATCACAAGAGTCGCTTGCCTATTTTAGCACAAAAGTGAGATCCTTGATTCCCATTGTCATTCTCTCCATGTGAGTTTTAAAAATGTCAGTCATGTGCACTTTGTGCTTAGAACCTTTGGATGAAAAAGTTCCATGACTTTGATTGGAGTTACCACCGATTAGGCTAAAATCATCTATATTGCCAGTTGATAGGGTATCATTGCCTATATTACCAGTTGATGCAAGATCATTGCCCGTGTTTATATTAGTCTCATACAGATCAATCCCTTTAGATGAGTCATTGAAGTTAATTCTTTCTGTCTCCTATCAATTTACCATGTTTGTTGTACTTTGAGCACCTTTACCAGTTACTTTATCGACAACATATAGATTGTATAGTTTATCATAGTTGTAGACTTTTGTTTGCATCCACTTTGCCACTTCAGGCTTAGCTTACACAATAAGTTAAATTGGGATTAGTTACTTAGAATACTCATTACTTGTACTATACACAATTCAAATTTTCCTAATACTCACTACTTGTACTATACACAATTCAAATTTTCCTGATAAGGGTACTAGATGCTATGTATGTATATAAACATAAATTACCTCACATATCTCCTTCTATACGTGTGGCTCTGCCTTAAATAGTTAGGTCACTAACTGGGTTATCAGATCCCAACCAATTCCACTCCAAGAATTGAAAAGATCGTATCACTTGTTGAAGTGATCTTTCAAAGTCTTCAGCCAATTCTTGATGTTATCTTTTTTAATACTTGGGCCAAATGCATCTCTTAGAGTGTTCACCACCTCATTGTACCTAGTTGTAGATAATTGTCCATCAATGAAGTTCCCTTTTGTATGTTGCTCTAGTATGGAGTTAAGTAAACAAAAGTCTATCTGTTCAGTCCATCGTAAAGTTACGGGTGTGGATATTCTAGCTTCAAAAGTTAACCTCTTTGTTCTTAGCATCTATCACACCATAATCCACAGAATATGACCAATATAGAAGGTCACCATCAGGAAACCTCCTATAAGCTTTACAATGCAATTACATACCAATGACTCACTATTTCATCAATTAATAACAAAATATTTATATATTAAAATTTAATAAAAATTTAATAGAGTTTCCTTTATTTTCTGGACACCTGACCTCTAGACCTATACAACAACAAAAGGGGCTACAAGCCTATCACAATCTGGATAACATAATAAAATGTAGTGGCCTAGACTATACAATCTATATCCTACTAAGCATCTAGTAATCATACACAATATATACATATACAATCCTACCAACTGCCATTAATTTTCCACCATTCATATACCTTTATACTCCTTAGGAGAGATCCACTCGATCCAAGAGCAGATCCCGTATAAGTGTAAGGTTGAGGGATGGTAGGAAAATCTTGAGCTCTGAAAAATATGGAAAAGAAGGGGTGAGTTTCATAGAAACTCAGTGAGTAGACAATCCCATGATCACCAAAACCCCATTTATAAATCATGTTCAAAAGTATATATATATATATAGTTGTGAAAATATACTTACCCATTTAGATGTTATAACCTCATAACAAGTTTGGAAGTTACATCCATTAAGATAGTTAAACAATTGTAATATGATATTTAACAAAATGAAATATACAACAACCAATTGGAACCCCATGATGTTATGTAAAAATATCCATCATGATGTGAACATAAGAAAATATTCAATAAGTTTTATAAAATATAATAATACATATACAAAACAACCAATTGGAACCCCAATGGAAAGATTCCCAGAGGTAATCATACATCATAAATATAACTCCATAACACCACTTCAATCCATCCATCTCACTTGTAAACATCATTATAATCCATCCATCTCGCCTGTAAGATGTTTTTGTTCACAAGTGCACTTAGGAGTTATCAATAAATTTCTCAATAGGTCTAATATTTTAAACCGATAATCTAAAAATATCATGTAACATAAAAATACTATTTTGGATAAGCAATATTTATCAAAACATACATAAACTTGCTGATGCATTTTCATAGCTAATCATCACATAGAAAAAAAAAGGATTGCCAATTCCAATGACATGACACAAGATGAAAATGCACCATTTAATCATAGCAAACCATTTCATATACACATACAACATATAAATATACTTTCGAGACCACTTTAATATATAGGAAAATTCTATTATTTAAAAAGGATTTATAATATTTCATATAATAAAATTATTTGGTATTTATAAATGGGATTATTAAGTGAGGAGAATCATCCACTCACCTCGATTAGCACAAATTTTTGTCTTGGATTTCAAGAATGTTGAAGGAATCAACAAGCTTAAGAGGTGTATCAGTATTAACATAGGAAACTTTGTTCATGGCATAACACAATTTCCCATTTATCAAAGGTGCTAAATTGGCCAATACAACTACTTATATTGGAGTAATCCTCCCATAATGGAATGACACTTGTGGGTTTGGCCTTGCAGTATTTGCTGTAAGGTTCCATCTGTAGGTTCTAGCTTGCTGCATAGACCAATGGTATTGATAAGCTAGGGAGTTGGCAAGGGACCAGTAGTTGGGAAGTGAGAGTTTGTGTAGTGTAAAACTGCAATTGAAGTGTAAACTTTCTCAGTAAAACTTGTTGAGGCAACAATGTAATAATCCTTTAGAAGATGATTTAAGGTTACCAATATAATAATTGATTAACCAACATGTATATGAAAAGATTCGTATATGTTCTACAGTGTGTTCCACCTCAACTAATTTCATGGTATGACCTTGAATCCAGATGTTAATTAATGTTGACAATCCCACATTTTAGATGCTGAACATATAGGTTTTTCCTTGATCACCAGAGAAGGTAGTATGAGCTTGGCCATTAACAAGAAGGCCATCAAGAAAGCTAAGAAATCTTCCAGAATCTAAATTTTGCTTCAATATCTTTAAGCTATTCAACCAAAACTAGGCACAGCTTACTATTGTTAGGTTCTTAGCTTTAACTTTCTACCACATAACTCCACAACTTCAACTGCAACAGGGAACTACAATGAGCTAAAATTAATGTTGGAAGGCTGACCAGTAGGAGCAAAGCTGCATTTGGCTTCTCCAACCCTTAGTTATTCAATTTTGCTAGTGGAGGATGCAGTTGAGTTTGAAACTTATGACAGTACTAGCTGTAATTTATAAAAACTAGCAAGAACACCGAGGAGAAAGGATTGCTAGTTGCTAGTTGAAGCTAATGTAAACACAAGCCAGAGCTCTCATCGAAAAAATAGACTAAGGACAGGATGAACAATAAGGTTAATCTTTGCTGTATAGCTACAGTTAAGAGATAGAATGATTGCATAGCCAGTTCGAGTTATAGAATGGTTCGAACTGAAGAGAAAAGTTGGCTACGATTCTGGTTATTTTATTCACCAAAGAAGTAGTGCCAAAACAGAAAAGATCCATAGCTACTTCAGTTTGAGCCGATCGAAGCTCAGCTTAGAAGCCTAGTAAAAGAAGAAGGATACCAAAGTAGAAAGGAGAAAAATGAGGTTGAAACAATGGCCAGAGATGGTGAAGTAAAAAGAAGTAGAATGAAGCTGGAGGAGGTGGAGTTTTTTAAAGAAAGTGGAAGTATCGAGAGACTTCCAGAGAAATAAAGAAAAATGTGGCCAAGCCCAGTTTAAAGGAAATTAAAACAAAATGGGAAAATTGTAATTTGGCCCCATTGAACTCTAACATTTTCATTGCAATCCACTAGGAAAAAGGAAAAATTCAAACTTCGGCCCTAACAAAAATTTTAAGATTTTCATTTTAATCCACTAGCTTTTTTTAAGGTATTATAGCATCTTGTTTTCTACACTGTAACAAAGGTTAATTATTTAAGGTAACCAGCACAAACAAAATTTGTGGCATCAGCAATGGGCTAAGAAAAACACATTAAAGAAACATTTAAGTAATAAATGTGTCATATCATAAAAGTCATACAAAGACATGCAATGCATATGATTACAACCAATGCAATATTTGCGCTTATGAGTTGTGTTCATAATCAGCCTACATATGAACTGCTATGTTGTCTCTCAATAATGCTCTTGCCCTATAGTCCTTATCTTGATTTTGTATGATACAGTCATCCACATCATGTGTCGAAGATTGCTATAATTCGTTATCAACTTCATCTATTAATCTCTGATCTAGATCCTCTCTTATTAAAAAATTATGAAGTATACAACATGCTATGACAATCTCGGTCATAGTTTGGAGGGAGTAAAATGGTTTGGTTTTGCCAGCTATTATGGGAAATCTCTTCTTCAACACTCCAAATGCCCATTCAATGATGTTGTGTAATGAGGTGTGGCAAAGGTTGAATAATTCTCTAGTATTTTTTGGCCGACGATTGGAACACTCCTCCAGATGATAGTGGATGCCTCCATACGATGTGAATAAACCATGTTTCAACTGAAATCTGGCATCCCTAAGATAAAATTTTCTTATGTGTATGCATGAAATTTCCATGTGAACATGTGGAGAAAACAATGAAGAATGCATGCAAATTTCAATATCTACCTTCGGGAAGCTTTAACTTATCTACCCTACTCAACGCATTCTTTAGCACCTTTGAATCGGGTGCAGTCTCTTCCTAACTAGCCAAAACATATGTAAATTCATCCTAAAGTCACAAGCTGCTAAGACGTTTTGGGTGGGCCATTGTTTTCTTCCCCTATATCGATCGATAGATTCTTTCAGTACCTTCACACAAATTTGTGTTCCATCTACAGCTCCAATGCAATCCTAGTTCAAAAAAAAACAATCAGATATCAGTATGTACATAACATTGAAAAGATCAATATAGTCCAAACAAAAGCTTATCGAAAAGTAAGGATGATATCTACTACTGTGGAGTATTTGTGGTGGGACGTGAGCTCTTGAAGGCTGTATAAGAAACTCCTTCTTAAGTGAAATAACAGCTCGTAAAACGCTATAAAAATGCCAGCTGATAATCTCCCCAAAACGATGGAAGAAAAAAGACATGGTTTGCTATTTGACATTATGTGCTAAGATGTGGATAAATCTTGCTACTTGCTCCTCCACTATAGCATGAATAGAATCCTTTACTCTACCAGTGCCTTATAATTCCTCACACAAGTGAAGAAATGCATAGGGGCCCATACGTATGATATCACGATAGTTTTCTCAATGTAATAGTTGCTGCTTCAATTCTTGTGGCAGTCGAGCTCTTTTTGCCATCCCATCACCAACGGGTTCATGTATGTTTTGTGAAACCAATTGTAATAAATGCAATGCTTGTACAATGTAATAGATTACTTGTAACACAACAAACGATTGACACCTGACCCAATCAAGCCTTATTTGGGAAAGGTCAATATCTTTAGTTTTCACTCCAAAATTAGTTAATTGTTTTACATGGTATTCATCATCATATACATTGTATGGACCTTAGTCTATATACAATTCATCGTGACCTTTGTTGTCCATCTAACAAACATATGGTCATGCAATAAAGGCATAAAATTTATGAACTAAACAATAAGGTAAAGACATAAATTTTATGCATATACGAAATTTCATTTCGAAAAAGACAGCAATACCTACTACATCAACAGTTAACCAATTGAAATACCTCAAGATTGGCTAATTGTGAAAATTAAAAATGGTATCACAAATTAGACGTCACAGTCCAAAAGAAGCATGCACAATTTGTAGAGTGCAAAAATTACCTTTCCAATCAAGTTCTGAAGCAACTCAGTCTTTTTCTTAATTGACAATGGAGTGCAACAAATCAAACTCAATAGGAATCCTTTTCTAAAAGCTTTTGTACTAACAATTTAATGAATTAAGCCTTGGAAGAAAAGGGTCAGCTAAGTCAAATGCATTTGCTATTCCTACATAAACAAGCAAAATGAGTTATGAAGGTTCCAAATGTCTTGTTTAACAACAAGTTAGTTATAAGAACTAAACTTAAAATAATTCCAGATTGACCTCAAACTCAAATGGGAATGGAATCAGTTAGAATTATAATTATAAATTACCTTTATTTTATCGATAATTAACATGTTGTGTATATGAAAATACTATAGGGAAAATCTATTATCTATGAAAAGAAAAGGACATATATATACATAATTGTTTTTGGTCCATGAAGCTATAGACCAAGGGAATTTCATTGCAGCATCATATACTCAGTGAGATGTATTAAAATATAGAATACACATCACAGTGTAAAAATATGTTAGGTAATATTTTATGGTAATGCTACAAGGATTGAGCATTAATTATGCAGTGAAGAAGTGCCTGACAGCAACAAACCATGCATGCAAATATGCAGGGAGAGATAACACAAACACTCCAGGTCAAATAACTTCAAATAAATCCAATTTTGTTAGTGCAAGTACCAATAATGTAATGATTTATCTAGTCTTGGTGCCAGTGATAAAATATTTGACCACTAGACTAGTTGTCTGACATTCAAAGATATAATCATTTAAATAAATTCAGCACTTCATAGTGCGACATGCTTTAAACTTGGGTCATGTGATCAAAATAGACTATCCTCTATTCCTATTAATTTCCTTTCTTGCCTCAAAGGTCTTATGTATTGGTTTAGATTAGACAATCAAAGTAGGAGAATTCCTAATCTTACTTTCTTCTAGTGACACTAATGAAATTTAATTAAAGGTTCTAAAAATGCATAATCTTATTTTAATTACAGATTTTTTGTATATCACTGACACTTTGCAAGCTAAGATAACCTTAATAATCAAAGGAGACCTTGAATTAGTTTGGAAAGTTCAAATTAAAAAAAGGACCAGACTGCAGATCCAAAAGTCGAACAAAAATAGATTTCCAAGAGTGATGCTGTCAGCATTTACAAAAGATTTCATGAATAATGTTTGAAGTTCAGTTGCAGTACATAATGATCTTATTATGTAAGGAACTATAATATTGGCTTACACAAAAAAAAAAAAAGATTTTCTACAAAGCAGTATATAAAGTATCCTTACAATAACAGAAGGTAGAATTATAGGCACAATAGTTGAACCTAATTATATTTTACTTGAAAATTATTGTTGTATTTTACTCTGCCAAGAGTGCTTCTCTTTTAAGAGAAGAGGAATGTAACATAATAAATTAGAAACAACCATATAAATCAGGAATCCCAGAAAACATTTGGAAATTATAGCAAATAGAACAAAGAAGCATGCTAACAAGGTTTACAAAAGAGATATTCAACGTAAACATGAGAAAGATATAAGCAGAAGAGCCAAACTTTCTTTACTAGTAAATGCAAAGGGTATACACTTAGAAACAAACTTTGTTGGCTTCACCTCCAACCTATTTGATAAAAAATAGAGCAACAAAAACAAGCATTTCCACATTACCCACCTTCCTTAAACATTAAATACATTGAAAAATCAAGCCTTGGCAAAATTATCATAGTAGTAGTCATATAGTTTCTTATATGGCAAAGAATCTTTGTTCTTTACAAGCACACATTTTGAAACAAACCCAGAATTGCAAATACAAAAAGATGAAATAGGAAATGCTTACCTACACGTCTCTGTAACTACTTAGATTCTGGCTTCCTCTTCGACGCATTATCCTGGTTCAATGAAACAAAGCAAATGGGTATATTTAAAATATAAATAGGAAAGGAGCTAAATCCTAGAGAGAGAAATATCCTTAGCTACTAAAAGAGTTTTATTTATGTGAGGAATTTCCTATCAGTATACATCTAGAAAGTACAGATCGGTGAGCATGTTTGGTAATTAGATAATCTAGTTCATCAACTACTATCAATCTGTTACCATGGAGACATATCAAACCTTACATACTACTAATAGAAACAAGCATCACTCTCTATAAATACCAAGAAGAAAATCATCTTTGCCTATCACTATGTAAAACAAGATCTAAACAAAAGTATTGGCAAGGGAAGTGCAGTTTACAGTTAAAACATCTAGTTGCATGAAACCTCCCTAGAAATCCAATAGACAATTGTGTTGTCAAATGAAACAGAAATTTAAATATTGTAAATGTAAATAAGGAATTTGAAGTCAAGGGTGTACAATACCGGGACAGTGTTTTTATTCAACCAATTTTGGTTTCAACAATCACCAGAAAAAGAGGAACTTGCAAGCACAAGTATTAACCCCCTTTGCAATCGATCAAGCGAGCAATAGAGTGCAGAGAGGTTCAACAGAATAAACAGAGGCATAAATAGACATTGCAGAGCAAACCAAACAATCACACGGGCATTGTTGCATCAGACTTATATGGGCTAATAATAGCAAGTAGACAAGCAAATCGTTGAGTAGGAGAAACAGGTTGCACAGCAACAAGCTTTTGAAGCAGATCGGTGAGTAGAAGAAGCAACTCACATAATAGCAAGCAAAGAAGTAGACCGGGCACGCAGAGAAGCAGATCGATAAGGAAGACAAACAGCTCGCACCATAGCTACTAGAGAAGTTGATGGCCAAGCAGAGAAGTTTGCACGACAAGTCAGATAAGTAGCTCGTATAGTGGGAAGTGATGCAGCTGATTGGAAGGAGGGGAAGCAGTTGATGGGAAATGAGAAAATACAGACCAGATTTCTGGCAAGCAAGAAGCAACTAAGAATGGTTTTCATCTCGTTTTTCGTGCATATATAGGTAGAAAACAACCAATGGGGACCACAACTTATTTTTCACTCCTTTTCCTTTCTATCCATTTTCCTTCTTCAATCAAGCAGGGAAAAATCCTTATTTTCCTCTGAAATTTTCTTTTTCACTCTTTTTCCATCCTTTTTCCCTTCAACCAAACAAGTTGTTAGTTATTGCATAAATAGAACATTAACATTGAATATGTATAACTAACAATTTTCTTCTAGTAATCATCAATGCATCGAGAGATGAAGACATATCCTTGAAAAGCAAATCAAAAAATAAATAGCAACGGAAAATATATAATGAGACACCAATACCGCGCTGCAGAGTGCGCAGGCTCTGGCATGCAAAAGGGACTTAATATCTGGGGTGTTGCGAGAATCGAACTCGCGACCTCTCGCACCCGAAGCGAGAATCATACCACTAGACCAAACACCCCCACTGACAAAAGGTTTGGTACATTATATATAACAGAAAAAAAATTGACAATGTTTGCTTTTACATGGCGCTTCGTTCATTCTGATCTACGCGGTTAATCAATTTGCAACCGGTGCCAGGGTTTTGTCAAACGCATCGTCAATTCAATTAGCTTGGATCAATTCAATACTGTTTTCAACTACGCTGTAATTGGCTAAGGATTTGTTGTATTAATGGCTAACACCAGCAAAAATGTAGGTTCATGTTCTTAATCTACTCCCTCCCTTTGCATAGATAATTTTATCAACTTTTTGGATGCAAATACTCTATCTTCGTACTGGACTGCACAATGAACCATCAAATCTGTCTGTTTATTTTTTTGCAGGAAGTTCATTCATGTATTAATATGTTTGCTCGAATCATGTTCTTAGGTTGTTGGCGTCGATAATACGTTCAGAAGAAAATTTGATCGGGAAGAGTACTTGGAACGAGCTAGAGAGCGTGAGCGTCAGGTGATTTCTTCGATTTTCTTCTTATTTGATGATTTGCTAAGTTATTTGCTTGTGATTTCCAAGTAAATTTGGTTCGCTGATGGGTTGATGAAATTGTGATCAGGAGGCGGAGGCAAAATCTAGACCCAAAGGTAAAGTCACTTCCTTTGTGCTTCTGTTTGCATTTGCCTTGAACATTCTATAAGTTTGTTTGTTTTTTCAAATTGTCCAGATATGCATATAAATGATTAGAATCATCTCTTTCATGCAGCCAAGGGTCCTCCGGTGCAGAGACAACCGTTGAAACACAGAGATTATGAAGTTGACCTCGAATCCCGTTTGGGGAAAACTCAGGTAAGTAACTTTGGAGACTATTAATGTTTGGATCTTGGCCAGAATTTACTTATATAAATTTGATTTCTGGAACTAGGAATCTGTGTGTTCTTTTGGAAACTTCATCAGCCAACTTTGATTATCGCCTTCATGACAGCGTCTTGTGCTTTTGTTAGTCTGGTCAACATCGGCATTGGCTTCACATTTATTGAATGTGCCTGCGATACTGTGGGTTTTTGTCTTGATAATTGCTTTTGTCGAGTGGAATGCTAAAGGACTCGTTTCTTTAAATCATGAATGATTAGTTTCTTCTTTCTTTGCCCTTGTACTGTTATTATGTTCCCCCTTTAGAATATAGAGCATCTATATGCTGCTTCTTCTTGACATGAAAACATCTGTAGGCAGTTCATACTGAAGTTGTTAGGGTTTGCCCGCTTCTATTGTAGGATTAAAATGATCTTATATTAATGAGATCATTATTAATATTTTGCAGGTTGTTACACCAGTTGCACCACTAAGCCAACAGGTATCTGCTTAACCTTTTTCTTGTGGTTTTGAATCTGCATTTAGTAATTATAAACTATTCTTGTGTTATGTTGTAGACTTTGTTAGTTTGATGGCTTCTGAATTTAGTTTACGTGATGTATGCTGGTGACATCTTTCTTTAGGGCAATTTTCTGCCTAGGGGTTCTATGTTGCTTGTATATCTGACCAAGGAGGAGAATGGACTGGACTTCTGATATTTTTGGCCCTTACTGTTTTGCTATAATATATGGTCTTCTATCATTCTACACTCTGTTTAACGTGTCTGTTATTTAATTTAAATGCTTGTTGCAGGCTGGGTACTATTGTTCAGTTTGTGAGTGTGTGGTAAAGGATTCTGCAAACTACCTGGATCATATTAATGGCAAAAAACGTATGCTCTCTTGTTGACATATTTTCTTCGATTTCTTTGTGTAAGTACTTTCTTTAATTGCTTTCACCCTTCTAAATTCTGATAGTTATTATTACTTTGTGCCTTAGATCAAAGAGCTTTGGGCATGTCTATGCGAGCAGAACGTGCTTCTCTTAAGCAGGTTTGCTTTACTGAGTATCTTTTATTTTTAATATTTGTGATAAAACTTAAATTAGAAAATGGATACCTTTGATTTGATGATGACATGTTTTTTTTATGCATTTACCTGTGCCCTTCAGTGTCACCGGTTTATGTAGTTGTCTTTGCACTCTATGGGATATAAATAGCAAATCTTTTGGTGAAGCACAGGTTCAGGAGCGGTTTGAAGTTCTTAAAAAGCGGAAAGATGTTGGCACCTTCACAGAGAAAGGTTAAATCTTTAGTTTTTTTTTTAAGTTTTTTTGGGGGCTGGGTTGACAAATTCTATGCAAGAGCTGTATACATTTGTATTTCTTTTGTCAGCTTTCATTTAGGCCTCTAATTTTAGAATTATGTTCCATCTGAGATGGGTCGGTGCTTCCATGAATATGGATTTTGACTTCTACTTTATACAGATCTTGATGAACGGATTATAAAACAGCAAGAAGAAGAGGGAGAAAGAAAGCGACAGCGCCGAGAAAGAAAAAAAGAAAAGAAGGTCAGTAACCTTAGCATGCAGTTCCTTATTTTGAGTAATTTTGAGTCCATGCAGATGCAGTGAGTTAGAAGAAATAAAGCTTCCTTATCGTCAGAGGCTGCACATATATTGAAAATTGATTAATTTTGAACTGGATCTATTTTTTTAATGATTGTTGTATTACTTCTGGGTTCAGAAGGAGAAGGCAGTCGAAGAAGGGCCTGAAATAGATCCTGATGTTGCGGCTATGATGGGGTTTGGTGGATTTGGGTCATCCAAGAAATGATATGCCATTCTAGTTTAGTTTCTACATGCCCAATGAGCCCTGTTTAAGAAATTTAAGCAACTGCTCTGTAACATTGGCATAATTAGTCATTGACTAACCTCTCCCATCGTGACATCGGGTGGTTTGAAGATGACTAAATGAGTATGCCAAAAATGATAACTTTCTTGTTTAGCTGGGCCTTCTTGATGGATTCAATCAACTGTGATTCTTTTGGTTGTTGTACATTTATTACGAGCTAATGTAAAATACAGAGTCATCCTTGCATGTCTCCAACCTGTTTCTCTTAGCATTCTGCACATTACTTGCTTACTTAAGAAAGCTCCATTAATGACAGCAAATGCAAAACTGCAGTCGGTTTCATGGTTGTTAGAATCACGTGTCAACTCTTAGAATCATGTTTGTAAGGTCACATCCCCCCATTTCGTGCTGGATCACAAGCTGAAACACAGCTTGGTGGGATTGGCGAGTTGGGAGTGCTGAATCATTGTAACAGGTGGGATTTGCGCGATTCCATTAACATAGACTATGTTTTTTGACTGTCAATTTCGTGGCTTAAAAGGCAAAATAACCAACACAAATTAACCTTACATCTTGTTTGCCTCAATTTCACGATGATTTCTCTTTCCTCTTTGTGATTTCCCTTAAAAACAATGAAAAAATGGTGCTATTGATTCTGCAAAAAAGTCTGCACTTCTATTGACTCAGTTGCTCAAAATTTGGAAGCAGCTTGCATGTTTGCTGCAACTTAAAGTAATAGTTTTGGTGTGAACCTTTTGCTTCCATGGGTTCTTGTGTCATGTGAATCTTTTCTTTGAAATTTTTGAATAAGAATAATTTACTATTTATGGATTTATTATTATTTATTTAATTTATGCTAATGCGTATCTTTTAAATTATATAGGCATATTTATATATTTTGGAGTTATATTTTTTTCTTATATAAAATTTTATAAGGGGTATATAAAACATAGATAAATCAATTGATAGAATCTTACGATTCCCGTTATGATTCTATGATTTACGGTTTTATATTCTTTCTTTGATCCTAGGTAGAGTTACGAGTTTGACAACTTTCTTTGGCTCCATCTTCATGAGTCTGATCAAGTCAATATTTTTAGAGAAGCATTTACTGATCTAACTCCAACATGTTAATTTTTTCTTGTTATGGAAAAACTGTATAAAACCAATACATTCAGATAACATATCGCATTGTTTTGGAGAATTAGTAAAGAGTTCTTGATTGTAATGTATATATTATAATTACAAAAATTGTAAGCTTTTGCTTTAATTGTGCAAGCATTTTTGAATCCTCACAATCCTATTACAAAACATGATAGCCAGTCGAAAAAATTGCCTGTGCCCAGTGCACCAGAGGAAGAAATAAAATGCCAATGCATAAATGCATCTGTTCACCTCTAATTTGTCATCTTAAAGCCTTTGGATTAGCTCGGCTTCTTTGTTTTTCACCATAAATTTCCTAGGTTCGAATATTGGTTTTTTAATAATCATCTCAATTTATCCCAGAACTTCTAAGTTACAACTTGCAATTAGGCCTGTTGCCGCCAAATATGTCTTTTCCAACTTGCAGTCGATACTCAACAAGAACAGGTGTCCGTCACTGAACCCTACTCAATTTTGCCGAGAGATTGTGCGCAAAGTCTCTCTTCGATTTGTTTGGCAAGAAGACAAAGATATGAGTAGCAGTTGCCGAGAGGTTGAGCGCAAAGTTCTCCGTCTCCTTCACGGTCAAAAGACCCGAACCCAACTCACTCAAATCCACGCTCACTTCCTTCGCTATGGCCTCCAGCAATCCAACCAAATTCTTTCCCACTTTGTCTCCGTTTGCGCCTCCCTTGATAGAATGCCATACGCAACTCGCATCTTTTGCCAAACCCACAACCCCAGTATTCTCCTCTATAACTCCATGATCAAAGGTTATTCTTTGTGTGGACCGTTTGAACAGTCCTTCCATTTGTTCTCCACGATCAAAAGCCGCCGCATTTTGCCTGATGAATATACTTTTGCCCCTTTGCTTAAGTCAAGTTCAAATCTTCTTCACTATAAACTAGGCCAGTGTGTTCATGCTGTGGTTATCCGAGTTGGGTTCGAATCCCATAATTCCATTCGGATTGGGTTAGTGGACTTGTATTCCTCATGTGAGAGAATGGGGGATGCTAAGAAGGTGTTTGATGCAATGTCTGATAGAGACGTAATTTTATGGAACTTGATGATTCGTGGGTTTTGCAAGACAGGTAACCTGGAAACAGGTTTAAATATTTTCAGAAAGATGAGGGAACGTAGCATTGTTTCGTGGAATTTGATGATTTCTTGTCTAGCACAAAATAGGCAGGATAGTAAAGCTCTTGAACTATTTCATGAAATGCTGGATCAGTGTTTTGAACCAGATGATGCAACCTTGGTCACTGTACTTCCTGTCTGCGTGCGCCTGGGAGCTGTAGCCACCGGAAAGTGGATCCACTCATATGCAAGTTCCAAAGGATTTCAGCAGGAAGTCATTGCTGTGGGAAATTCGCTTGTAGATTTTTACTGTAAATGTGGTGATATGGAAGCTGCATGGAGCATTTTTAATGAAATGCCTCGCAAAAATGTTGTTTCTTGGAATGCAATGATCTCAGGCTTGGCATATAATGGGAAAGGTGAACTTGGGGTTGAATTGATGCAGGAGATGACACAAAGGGGTGTGAATCCTTCTGACTCGACTTTCGTAGGGGCTTTAACATGCTGTGTACATGCAGGTTTCGTGGATAAAGGGCGTGAGCTGTTTGCTTCAATGACAGAGAGATTTCAACTTGAGCCAAAACTGGAGCATTATGGCTGTGTTGTTGATCTTCTTGGACGTAGTGGACATGCGAGGGAAGCTTATGAGTTGATTAGAAGCATGCCCATGGAGCCAACTGCTGCCTTGTGGGGTGCCCTGCTTAGTGCTTGTCGTACTCATGGTGATAGGGAACTCGCAGAAACTGTAATTAAGGAGCTCATCAGTCTTGAACCATGGAACTCTGGAAATTACGTGTTATTGTCAAACATATATGCAGAAGTAGGTAGATGGGATGAAGTTAAGAAGGTTAGAGCATTGATGCGGGGGAACAGCGTCAAGAAAGCACCAGGGCAGAGTGCAACCGGATAGTTGCAAAATTTTAAATTGGGGAATAACTTAGTTTTTGAAGTTCACTTAACCTATAGCGGTCTTATGACCTGTGAGTTCTGAAGACTGGCAGATGCACCAATCTATTTTGGCAGCCGTAGAACTTCTCCCATGCAACAAAACATGGAACGTCTGACAGTTTTCAGACAAACTATAAAAAAATTGAGGATCTCGAGATGGGAAGGAGAACTGCTATTCTGGTTGCGATGCTGAGCAGTATCTGGAGAGACTGTCAAGTGGGACTGCTAGTGGTTAAGTTGCCAAACATGTCAAGAAACGTGTTAGTGAGAAAGTCGTCAATAATAAACATTGGATGTTGTAATAGAAGCAAATGAGGTTGAATTTGAGTAGTTCAGTACAAAGATGCGCTGGATGCTTTATAATGCCTAAACTAAGCAGTGTTTACCAGTCTGATTATTTCTAGTAGTTATTTTCGTCAAAACAGTCGTCAAGTCTTCTCATTATAAGGTGGCTGAATGAAGCATATTAAGAAGACATTGGCTCGGATTGTTAGTAGGAGGTGAACAATAGACTTGCTAGATCCCCATTAGGAAGGCAGACAACTAACGAGCTTCAATCACCCCTTCGAATGGGGTAACTATTAAAAGCTCAAAATGGCACTAATATATCAGCTTGTAATGTTTGTAGTGCATAATCATGGCTCCCTCATTTTCTTCAGATCACAAACCAATCGCTACAAATCAACCAACGTTTGCTCAGCATAGCAAGGAGAGGGGTTGTCTGTCAATTTCAGCCAAAAAAAAATAAAAAACAAATGAAAGAGACTGCAATTTTCTTTTAACAACAATTTTGTATGACAACACCTCCAATTCATAACTATTAGAAATTAACTGCTAGAAATGAGATGCCAAGCTTCTACTGCAATGTATTATTTGATGTACTGAGAGAGCCATTTGAAACCATCCCCATAACCCATTTTCCGCACAACACTGCACATGAATACCTCCAGAGGACGGACATTTGATTCTGCCAGATTCACCTTACCCTTGCCTGTGGTGAAGTTAGTCAGGCCCAAGTGGTAACGCAACTCATCTTCAGAGGCAGCATATGGTATATCAATCTTGTTACCAAGAATAAGGAATGGGACATTAGCCAAGGACTCATCAGAGAGGAGAGCATCCAGCTCTTTCTTTGACTCGAAAAATCTTTCCTTGTCATAAGCATCAACCAAGTAGACCACTGCATCCACCTGCATCAAAGATGTTTTGTATACTATTCATAAAAAAAAAAAAATACCATTTATGATATAAACACAGTGATTATTGAAGCACTCAGGTAGACCGGTTCTGAAAATTGAATTTTGACTATAAACTATTAGAACTTAATAGAATCTGAAGGAGATGATAACATCAATGAACTCCAAGCACTGATGTTGGTCCCCCATTAACTAATCAGATAAACATGAAATATTTAGGTGGGACTATGAAGGCATGTGAATATTTTCAAGTATAGCATAAACCTAATGAGCACTCCATAGGGATTAGGAAACATCACTTGGGATAAAAAAGCACACATGTCCAGTAAGATACTATTAGCAGACCTTCTAAAGAGAAAAGGTGCTATCAGCGAATTACCATGTATGATGTTTGCCTCCCATGAATCAGATAAACACAGAATGTTTAGCTGGGATTATGAAGGCATGACTCATTTGATTTACCTATAGGTGTATAAACATGATCTATTTAATATTGGTCCTTAGAATTTGAACAAACCACAATATTCTACAACTACCATTAAATTGCCAACTCAGTATGACTACTGAACATAGGAGGAAAACACAATCCTGGATTTAAGCTAGACCCATGCGTTCACAAATTCCGACTCATGCTTCATGAGCAGCCTTGCATCTGCAATCACTACATGATCGTCACATACTAGTGTGCACACCAAATACAATACGATGGACAGCAAGTCCTTAGTTATAACATAGTCAGACAAAGCAATAAAGTAATGAATTTGAGCTGAAGGATATGGTAACATCAGTGCATGAGGGAGACACTTGTTTTGACAAAAGCAAGTGCGAACGATATTAAGTCTCTACTAGGCGTGACTATACATTTGAGTTGTTACCCACATGCACGCCTATGTGTGTATGACGGAGAAAAGAGTCAGAGAGGGGTACCTTGGCATAGTAATCTTTCCAGACTCTTCGAGCAATTTGATGACCCCCAAGATCAAAAGCTTTGAACTTGATCTTCCCAATACTCAACTCCTCTGATGTTGGATGTTGTGTTGGCTGATGCTGAACTAATCTCTGCCAACCAATTCTCATTTTTAAAACATTACGCGAAACAAATCAATATCAACATACAGGAATATAATCATTAACAATGAAATGTCAGGAAACCAATTATTGTGTAATGAAATTTAGATGTCTAAGTCATGCCAAAACCAGAAAACATGATTCTTCCGTTTTATGTTGTCATCCTACATGACCTACAGTACTCAATTTTAACTACACGTTCCTTTTCTCAGTTAGAATAAAACTTGTTGAAATCGATGCCATATGACATCATCAATTATCATTTTTGAAACAATCAGCCTTGTATGTAACAGATCAAAAACAAAAATAAAGATGAAGATCTGCCATGAATTGACCCATTTGAGAAATGAATCTCAAAAGAAAAATAACGCAAGAATTGCAAGGATTCGAAAAAAAAGAAAAAAAAGAATAGGAACAAACCTCATCTTTGAGCATATGAAGCAAAGTGGTCTTGCCGGCATTATCGAGGCCCAAGAATAAGATCTTGGCCTCCTTCTGCCACAATCCAAGAGACGCTAGAACCCCATAAAACCAATCCCACAAAAACATCTCCTTTAGTTGTTTATTGAATCGATCTCACGGCAGTTGCAAAACTACAAGATCCACCCCAAAAATCCCCAAGACCAGAATCGGAGACAGAGAGAGAGAGATGGGAGCTTTATTAGGGTGTGTTTGTCGCAACAGATTGATATCTGGGAATGCGACTATAGTGTTGAGGCAGGTTATAAGTCTACGGAGACCTGGTTACCGGGTCGATTTGTTCGGACCAATCAGAAGCTGAGATTCTGGGAATAAGGGGCAGCTAGTAAGCTTCATCGTGAAGATTTGAGCCGTTGATCGCGTTTTAGGGTCTGTTTGGCGATCGATTTACTAACTCGAATATAAGCTCCGACTTTATCTCAAACAATCTCAAGTATCCAATCTCATTCAGCAGCAAGAGGTTTGGGGACGATTGGTTTTAGAAAATATTTCTTTTTTTTATTTTTTTTATTTTTAAAAATAATTTTTATTTTTAAAATTTTAAATTTTAGAAAATATCTTTAGTTTAATTTATTATTTTATATTTCTAAGAAATGAAAATAATAAAAATATGTTTGATTTATTTATTTTTAATTAATTAAAAATTTTAAAATTAAATATTGAATAATAAAAAAGAATATATGTAATTATATTTTTTGAAATA
>JANHAO010002789.1:0-27738 GCA_026873985.1 Saraca asoca
TAAATTAATAAATTATTAATTTATCGATTAATTAATACCTCTCTAAATTAATAAAATTTCATGGTCCCAACATTATTAATTTATAAAGGTTTTACTATATATTGAGAAGAAACTAAATTAAATTATTTTGCATTAATCTTTAGTGAGATTTATTTATGATAGGAAGTGTTACAAAGTGGTTGATATTCATTGTAGCTTTGCTCATTTGAACATTATAACCTTGAGAACCATAATTGTCACATTGATTTTCTACTATTGGGATAGAATGTGTGACTTGATTCTAATTTTTTTTTTTGTCTTAAATGATTTTACTTTAAACATACTACTTCACTCCTATTTATTAGTTTATATTACTTGTTATGGGTGAATTTTGGTACTACGGAACCAGATGACAAAACCCAGTAAGCAAGTCCAATAAACGAAGGCTCAGGTCACTATGTCCTAAGGTTGCTAACTCAATACAGTCAGATCATTGTGGTACGAGCTCAGACAGTCAGGCCGCGAGGTGAAGAGATCAGGTTGTTATGCCAAGAGGTCAGACAGCTAGGACACGAAACGCGAGCCCTAAGACAGAACAAGGTCCGAACATGCCAGAGTCTAACTTACGTAGCTAAAGTTTCACCTAAAGCGAGCTTGCATTGCCAAGTGCGCACGACCTCCCTTGGCCCAAAATAGCAGCAACCTCGAACAAAGCTCACTGCACACAGCATCTCGCCCAGCTGGCAGTTTGCCACGCCCAAAACTAGAAGCACACACCCTTAGACAATTTCTAATGCTTGTCTATAAGAAACGGCCCATCGGGTAACATTGGCAGAAAGTAAACGTACAAAAACCATTCTGCAGTAGTCTAGGGACTCTTGTACATTTATTATCTGATGTAACACATTGTAACGTGTAAAATTATACTTGTACCCTCTTCTCCTCTATAAATATGAGGGAAGAGCTCTTTGTAGGAGGAAGCCCCAAAGCCAATACGGAAACTCTGTAAAAATTCTCTTTAAGATCAATAAAAGCTCCACCGTGGATGTAGGGATCGGTGTCGCCCAATTTTCACTGAACCAAGTTAAAAAAACCTTCGTTCTTCCTCCTCCATTCTCTTCACTTTAGACCTGTATGCCCAGGAAATGGTTTGAGTCCCAAAAGAACCTCTTGTTGGCTGAACTTAGGTAGAATCAAATTCCGCCATCAACATCACTAAATTCATGATTGGAGCACCTTTTTAATGTAAAATTGTTGATTTTAGTATATCTTTAAAAGGAGAAGTAGTTATGATATACATTATATTAGATTAGATGTTTATTATTATTTTTAAATCAAAATAAACATATGTAAATTTTGTTAATATTTATTTTATTTTAGAATAAATTTGGATACTTTTCCTATTGGTGTCCAAAGTTTACTAAAATAACTTCAAATGGTTTTCATAGAATAGACGATCAAACAAATTTGAACCATAACGAGTCCTTACAAAACTTTTGTATTTTGTTGATTTTGATCTCTAGCTGAATTCGAGTACAAGCTACCTTTGTGTGATATTAAACAATGTTCATTGCTATGATAAGCGTTAAGCCTTTAATTTAAATAGTATTTGATATTTTTTTAAAAGATTTTGCTTTTCTTTGTATTTGGGTTTGATTCTGAATCCTTATGTATCTAGTGTATTAATTACTCCTATTATTACAAGAAAAAAAAACAATGTTCATTAATCAAAGTTTCCTCAATTTTATAGGTCTAATTAAGATTTCTCTTTTTTCCTTTATTTTTCTCTTTATTTTTATAGTATTGTGTAACTAAACCTTTATGTCAATCTAAAGGAATTTCTATACTAATTCATTTGTAGATTATGATACTCTTCATTCTAATTTATTTCTATTTTGATTCTTTTGATTCTTCAATTTTACTACTTATAATTGCTATGAATGATTGATTAAAGTATCCAATTAACTAATGATTTATTGTGATTTAATGCTAGCTAAATTTTCATGGGAAATTTCATTATTTGTGGTTGTTTGGTTGTATGGTAGCAATATGGTGTTAATTTGTTGCTAAGGTAGATCAATTTTCCCAAAGAGTTGAAGGTAATTACTTAGGTTGTTATCGAGGTAATTCAATTAATCAGACTTAGTGTTTTCAGGGTTTAGTACTATTGATAATTCGGTTAGAGTACTAGGCTTTGACTAATTTAGTAATAAGAGTCAATTGGGTTAGAAGAAATTGACAAAGATTAATTAAGTGCTAGACTTAATTAGTATTTTAACTAAACAGTCAAAATGAAAATGAAATAATAGTGTCAAAGATCAGTTACTAAATTAGTTGCAAGAATCCTTTAGATTGAGTTTTTCTTTATTTGATTTTTCTTTATTTTTAATTTAATTTTGTTATGCATTCAAATTGTTTGTTTTAATTATTGTTTTAATTAGATATCTAACCTCTCATTTTCTCATTGTAAACACATAGAAATAAATTATTAGTTTCTGTGAATATGACCTGGACTTACCCTAATTACTAATTTAGATAGTTCAGCTTTATTTTTGACTAGTCTCGACAATTGTCACTTAACACTTGTTTCTCATACATTTTTTTATTTAGTTTAAAAGTACAACAAGAACTTTTCCATAATCACTACAACAGTAACAGGGGCAAGTAATGGTGGAGGTGATTTTTGTCCTAAAAGTGATGTTGATTTTGATTGAGATGACTATGAAGACTTTTTGAGTTCAAGGTCTAGTTAGTCTAAGCAATCTTAATTAAAGCAATATATAGATGAAAAAAATTTAGACTACAAGACTGATATAAATGTTCTTGAGTATTGAAAAAAAGCTTGATTGCAATACCCAAAATTGTCATGAATGGCATGTGATATACTGCGTATACCAATATCTATTATTCCATCTGAATTAACCTTTAGTATTGCAAAAAAGGTGATAAGTTCTATGAGAAGTTCACCAAATCCAAGGACTATTGAGTCATTGATTTGTCTTGAGGATTGGATATATGCTAGAGTTAGTAAGTTTTCATAAAAAAAAAATAAATTATTTAGTTATTATTATCTCATTTAATGTTAATGAAGTTATTAACATATATTATTTTTTTTTCTAAGATCATAGAAGCATTTGACTTATCAAAAGATGACAATGATGATGATGAAAATGAGTCGAATTTCAACAATGATAGTATAGATAGCGAAGGAGAAGATAACTATCACATTGTCTTGTAGTTTACCTTGACCAAAGATAGTAAGGTATTCTTGATTGTTTACTCTTTTTGTTTTTTAGTTTTGTTCTTTTTGACAAAGTTTCTATCCATTCACATGGTTCACTTTTTTGAATAATGAGATTGAAAGACTAACAAGCTTCGTAAATATTTGAATTAAACCCATCAAGCAGCACATGCATTCACATTCTCATTCAAAGATATATATGAGACCGACGACTGATAGGCAGGCATGCTTGCAGTTGCTAATCACTGACTTGTTGAACGAGTTCTCATATGAATGAGGCTGATGATCAGCTGTGTATAATGGATTTGAAAAAGACAAGGCTTTTGTTTTTTTTTTTTTTTTGTCAGCTTGGTGGGTGTGTAAGACTAAATATTTTGTAGATGGGGAGCATTACCCTAAAAATATTGGTTTCTTGCTGCATTATAGTATAGTTCTTTTCCTTTTTTTGTCTAAATTATTTGTTTTCATCGTATGTTAACAACTTGAATAGAATGGCATACAGGACAAATATATCCAGAACTGATGTTGTTGATTAGCCAAATAGGTAAAGAAAAAGAGATGGACTATCCTGGCAAATATCAGAACTATGCATATCTTTATATTTATTATATAGTCTATTGAGTTAGTACTGGATTATAGCCAATGATCAGCTGATTCTAGAAACATCTGTTTCATTTACGTTTCCATTTCTGATTTGGAAATTTCACATGCCTTATGGTTTTTGCTTTCTGGTTATGTTTCTGCAGTTTGGATGCTACAAGCCATCAAATGATCGCGACTTCACTTATGTGAGCCCAACTGAGTGGAACAAGACAATAAATGCAATTTCATCCAACCCAGACTGCATTACATGGGATAATAACAAGGAGGACAATTGGAAGCGATCTATTATTAGACTCAGTGGAGTGAGTAGTGGTATAACATTTTATTAGCATTGTAAATGCTAGACCATTTGGTTTATCTGATGAATTCTATGTTTTTTTTAAAGACTTCCTATGTTATTACTGCTTGTAAAGTGCTCAAAATTTTCATTTTGTATGCTTCGAGTTGTTATTGTACACCTTCATACCTTGCATTATTTGGTGTTGATTGTTTTGCCTTGACATAGCTTTGTTGATTTTGACTAGGGCAATTCTTTATTTGTTTTAACTCTGCAAATAAGTTTGATAGTACCATGGAAACAATAGGCCTATGAGCTTTAGCATGGGCTTTGTCCATGGATTTGGGCTTAGGCCCCCTACTAAATTACAGGCTAAATTCTTTATAGGCTTGGGCTTGGGTCAACATCCATAGCCCACCAATTTTCATGGGTCTTGGCTTGGCCCAATTAGGTCCATGAGCAAGTTTAGTAATAAATAGAGTGGTAGTAGTATATAAGAGATAATAATAGTGATATTTAATAGATTAGTTAGTACTAATGCAGTGATAATAATAATTGGTGGTGGTGATAGTGAATGTAATTGTTAATAATAGGATTACAAAGCTAAGCGGTGGTCATTGTCATTGTTATTGGTGGTAATGTGATAGCAATAATAGTTGATAATGATAGTAATAAGAATAGTTGTTAATAATGGGATTATGAGATTGAGTGATAATCATTACTATTGCTGTCACATTGGTTTTAATGGTCACATTTGTTAGTAACGATGGTGGTTGACGATAGCAATCATCAATGGAAGCAGTGATAGTAGTGGATGGTAATGAATGGTAAAGTAATAATATTTTTTTTTATTAGTTTTTAATATAAATTTTACTTATTGATCTTTTTATTCACTATTAGGAATGTATAACATTATATAATATTTTATATATAAGAGAGGGAAAGAATATAATTGCTTGTTTAATATAGTAATTAAAATATTTAATAATCGATTATAGCTCAAATAATTAATTATAACACATTACAGATATATTTAATTACACTTTTATAATCTTTCAATAATTAATTATAGATAATAAGTCCCATTAAACAAAAAAATTATTTTGAGTTATTTTTATTTTAATCAATATCATAGAAAAAGAAATATTTAGATTTATACTTGTATTATCTTTACTTTACTTTTCTTTTATTATTATTGTCCCTATCTCAATAAAGACAAAATCTTTTATTATTTTCTCTTTTTGTAATTCAATATTAAAAAATAATTTCTTTATATAGTATTTAAATAATAATAAATTATAAAATAATATTATTAAACATAAAATAAATTTTTTATAATAATTATTTATAAATTAATTATATTTATAATTAATTATTTCTTCTGGGTATCAATTTAAATATAAAATTATGTTATACACTTGCCGCTGGAAACATATGACTTATCCTTAGATAGTTAACGGACAAGCCTTCAAATAGAATAATACAGTGGATCCTCATAATACCCACCCGGGTAACTATCCAATTCCATCCAATTTTCGTGGGTTTCGGAGCGGGAACAATGTAAATGGAGAACGGTAAAAGCGAAATGTAATTAATAGAAAGTTGGAAACCATATAGTATGTGACATTCGGCATGTTTGGTTACTAGAAAAAAGATATTTCATTTTTTGTTCCGTAAAACCCAAAACCCTACTTCTTCTCCAATACTTAGAAAGGCTTCTCTTTTTTTTTCATTATCCTTATTCTCGCCATATCGTACGCCATTTCGCTCATTCTACTCTGTCTTTCTCTGGTTTGCTCTCAAGTTTATCATTCACTGAGACTGAGCTGTGAGCTCACTTCTATTCTCCTCTGCGCTCGGTGCGTGGAGCCATAAAGGCATGCAGGTACCAATCTTTTTCTAATTCAGGCAAACACTACCACTCAATTGCTCAAACTCCAAATTGCTGTTCGCTACTTCTCTCATTCAATGTATGAAGCTGAACTTTATATGTGATGTCTTTTATTTCATTGTTGAATCGTCACTTTTAGTCCGTTTGAATTCCAATCATTGTTCTTTTAGCTTATATGCTAAATTTTCATTCCCGACTACAAAATCTTTAGGCATCTCTGCACTTTGGTCGTTTCTGTTTGTGTTATATAGGCTTATACACGCCTGCGCTCAGCATTTGTTTAGCCAATAAATTGTAAACTTAATACAAGAATGAACACTTTTGCTATAAATCAACTAGTTTTACAATATATATATATATATATATATATAATTATTTCATATTTTTCTTTATCTTTTGCAGGTTCTGAAGCTTGACTCGGAGTATTTTTGTACAATTTAATAGGTTGACCTCCATTATAGCTATTAACTAAAACTTTTGCAGTTCAACTAATTTATTGCAACTTTTCTGTTCCCCCTCCCACAATTGATCGCATTAAATAATGTGCTAATGTGAAGTTTCCAATATCTTGCTTCAGCATATTGTGAGATGCCTATGGGGCTTCATAGGAAGACATCATCCCAGCTTCAGGCTCTTGATAATTTTTACACAGGTATTACTTTAACTTCTACATCATCGCATTGCAGAAGGTATGCGTGTCCATGCACATCTAACTGTTCATTTACTTATTGTTGGGGGAGATGTTGCCTATCCTCTCACAAATTAATTATTTTCAATTCTTATTTAATATATTGCCTATAAAAGATATTTGTTTTATTTTGTGGTAGTTGCTATACCTTTTGTATACTCCCCTGTTTCTGTGGATATTATATATCCTCTATTTGATTTGCCAATTTGAGACAGTAAAGTTAATAATTTTTTACAGTCATTCTTTCATTTTGAATTTGAATTAAATATGAGTTTGTTTCTTGGAGAATTTGCTGTGATTGATTGCCATATTAGTTATTTGGTCTCCATATTCCTTACAAGATGTGGTTATTAGTTAATCTGGTGTTTAGGAAAATATTTTGATCAGCATGCATTAAATTTTTTTAAAACACGAAATATTGGTGAGTTAGTATGTAAATTATTTCTTATTCCTTATTTTGTTGCTTAGTTTCACAAAAATTACGATGATATGCCTTCTCTAGCAAAATTTGGTATCATTCTTGTTGCAACCTTAATATATCCAAGTTCCTTGTGGTGCAGAGGAGAAGTATCCAACACAGAAGGCATTGGAAGACTATGCTGCTGCTTTGGGGTTGACATACAAGCAAGTTCGAGGTTGGTTTGTTGAGAAAAGGAGGCGAGAGAAGAGGGAAAATGGAGTGATTGTACCATCATGCTCTTCTTTGCAGAATAAACTCCACACTCAGAGTGGAATAGAGGTCTTTGAAGTTGCTGCTGCTAGAAAAATACGCAAACAAGATCTGTCAAATCCCAAGGCCAATGCTCTTTCATATTCAAGATGTAATATGGCCATGACCAGAAATGCTGGGAAAAAGATAAATAACTGTCTTCAGGAGTTGGTAACAGCAGACTACATTCTAAAGAAGGTTTTTCGAAAGGATGGTCCTCCGCTTGGTCTAGAATTCGATTCTCTTCCCTCTGGAGCAATGCTCCATCATACTGGTGCACTACTGAATATTTCTCCTCTTTTTCTTTTATTAAATTGCTGATTCTCTCTCTTCATGATAAATTTCATTTTCAATTGATCAGGTATGAAAACTTTCAGTCCTGCTTGTCGAGCGGATCAAGGACCAACCAAAAGGAGGAGGGTAATTTTGACATCTGTAGAAAGTATTATAATGTTTCTTTCTAGATGTCTTGGACTCTTAGGCCATTTCTCTTTCCAACATATGAATTTAATTTTCAGGTTTCCAAGAATAAAATTGGAAATTGTCTAGACTCTAATAACAAAGCAATGAGGAAGAAACATGGTATGGGCAAAGGTTTGATGACAGTTTGGAGGGTAACAAATCCTGATGCTGGAGAGCTTCCAATTGGCTTTGGTTCTGCTGACTGTGAAGCTCCTGGTCTGCCCCTAATCACAAATCCTTCATTGCAGAAACCGGTTTGTGAGAACAAGAAGCCGCAGAAAATATTAGCTATGGCTGTAAGTTATCCAACCCATAATTCCATGACCTCTTTTTTTTTTTTTTTTTCTTTAATTTTAAATACTGAAACAAATGTGCATGTGTATTTCAGTTAATAATAATTGACTTGATGGTTGTTTCATTCCGGACAGGAAAGGCTAAAGAATAAATTACAGATTAAGAGAAATAAGTTACTGGACAAGAGGAAGCATTTCATGGAAAAAAGAGTGGTAACTAAAAAGTGGACTTGCATTTTTCATTTTTGTGGTTTAGTTGGATAGTTTGGGAAGTTTACAACCTGCTATTCTCTGCCAGGTGGAATCTAACCAAGATGTCAGTCAGAAGCAGTCACAAAAGGAAAAATGTGATCTTGCTTTGGATAGAGGAGTTTCTGAAGAAGAACTTCATTGGGTTTCAATGTTAATCGATGATGAAGACCTAGAGATGAGAGAGCTAGGAACCGGACCTGATCAACTTACGCATTCTGATCATCCCGCTACTATTGGAATGCTTGGTTGCTCACTTTGTAAAGGTTGTCTTAAACAGAATAAGTTTAGCCTAGTATAATGTGATTTGATTTAGTGTGAATTAAGCCTGCAATATATTACAAGTTTATATTCTGTGTCAACAATTTCTTGTGGTGTTTACAGATGTGCTGCCTAAGTTCCCCCCTGACACTGTTAAGATGAAGAAACCCATCTGTTTGCAACCTTGGGACTCTTCTCCTGAAATTGTCAAGAAATTATTTAAGGTGCATATAAGCCATCAATTGTTGTTTGAAAGATCTGGTTTATTTAACACAATTAGGTGTGTTGTTTATCTGTGAATGTCCTATATTTGTGTGCTTCAGTTCTGAGTCATTTTTATTTTAAAAGTATCCTGTCACACAGTTATATGTTTTTGGTAAACTGAATACTACTTGGCTGTTGAATCTACTCTACCAAAGTCAATTTTGATACTTTTTCATTATGTACTTCTGTATATTACTCAACATCAGGAGTACAAGTACCGTAAAACTGGCCCAAGACAAGGTTAGTTTGTAGAGCAATATGGGAATCTGATGCAATGCTGATAGGATAACTACTTGTGCTATTTAATGTATAGTGTTTCTATGAACTTTGTGAAGATGTTTGTTTCTATAAATTCTGGAGGTGCTTTTGCACTTCTTCCTGCTAATAGATTTGCTTCTTTCTGCCAAGACCCACAAATAGTTAACCTACTCCCTCCCCCTTTAAAATTTCCTGCTGCAATTTTGATCAGGGAACCTTTGTGTCGAAGGTCCACATTCTTCCTCAATTTTTAAGAAGGGAAGGAAATTCTTTCTGGCTTGAGTTCACAATGAGGCAATTCATCCATTGTTATAATATCGTAATATAGAGGTGTTAGAACCTAATGTTAATAATTAGGTTATATTATGGGTTTAGGTTCTCAACATGGTATTGGACTGGCATCATCCGCCTTTAGACCTTGTGGGTTATACTGCTTTCAGCAACCTGAAAAGGTTAAATTGCCGATGTAGAATTTAGGATATATTCTGTCCAAAAAAAAAAAAAAAATCTTTTGTTTATTATTTCTTTTTGTATTTTTGTTCGTTTTTCCTTTGTCTCCATTTCTTTTGTTTCGAAGAGAATTAAAAAAAAAAAGAATATAGAAAAATACACTTTTGAGTTACAAAGGAGTTTCATTTGCACAAAGGTTCGGTAGGTTTGCTCTCTGGTGATCAGAGGAGGTGGTGACCTGTGGCTGGCAACTCCATCGAAGGTCAGAAGTTCCTGGCAAAGCTCTGGTGGGGGTGGAGAGAGAGAGAGAGGGCAGCAGTGTGTTCTTCTCTGTTGTGATGGTTCTAGAGCAACCTATATGTGGTTGCTGGTTGGTGCTGCTGCAGACAGTACTGGCACTGATTTCTGGATGATCAGGGGCGGTTTCCATGGTGGTCTTTGGCTGGAGCTCCAACAAAGTGTGACCAGACCTGGGCAGTTCTGTTTTTGGTGTTATGGCTTGGATGTTCTATGGTTTGGTTGTGCCTTTGCTGTGCATCTCAATGGTAGTTGATTGTAGTTGTTTTGGTTGAGATTCAAGTTGTGAAGTCTTGCTGCCATGGTGAAGTGTTTGTTTCTTCCATGGGCAAGGATGTTGCATATTTTTATCTGACCTGCATTCCTTTGTAAGCAATGCAATCTGTGTTGGAGGAGCTTCTTTGTGATTGGTACTTTGTTAGTATTATGCAATTTGCTGTGAGTTTTGAAGATTTGCTGCATTGGCTGATTTTGAATGTTTGGAGTACAATTTGAAACATTTGGTGCTATTTAAATTATGGGCAGTTCTGTTAATGGCGTCTTGTGGTGTTGAGTGTCTTGTGGAGTTTTTGAGCTGCTGTTTGGCATCTTTTGAGTTGGATGTTTGGCGTTGGTTGCAATGAACGCAACTTGGGAGCAACATGGTTTATGGTGGTAGTATCAATGCTTTTATAGTAATTCAACTACAGGTGTTGGTGATTTTGAGAGACCAACTAGGAAGTTGAAGGAGCAACTCAAGGGTAGCTAATAGAAGACTTTTAGAAGTTGTGTCATTTGTGCTGAGGAGAACAACTGAAAAGGGTTGAGGGAGCAAACAAGGGTAGTTAGCGGAAGATTTCTAGGAGTTGTAATTGCTGAGATTTTAACGTTGATATTTGGGGTTTGTGAGTGTTTGCGTCTAGGGGGAGTTTTTGTCAATTGTTGCTTGTTGCAAGCTGTTGATGAAGTTTGAAGTCTATCAAATTTTCTTTAAAGTTATGTTTAATTGAATTTTATTTTTTTGGGAGTTTAAATTTATGTAACAAGCCTAAGCATTGTAAGCTTTAGTTTGAGGGGGACTGTTAGAGCCTAATATTTATAATTAGGTTATATTATGGGCTTAGGTTATGTTATGGGCTTGCTTGTGGTGCACCCAAAGTTAAGGATTTGAGTTTTTATATTTCTTAGAAACTCTATATAAATGAAGCATTAGGTTAAGTCTTTTGTATTCAGCTGTCTTATTTGTTTCAATAATATATTAGTTTTTTCTCCAACTCTCTCCAACTTATCTACTTCCCCTCCTAAACCCCGAATTATTTTCTTAACAAGAGGGATTATTAATATTGCTACACAATCTGGTAGTATACTACTAGAAGTGGGATCTTATGAGTTGCGTAACTGGATTGTTTTGTTGCAAGACAGAAACAACTTTTTTCTGGGTAACACACGTTGCAGATGCTGGGGTTTACTTTGCTAAACATTTATAATCTTTCGTGATTCTGTTAAAACATCTTATGTATGTTACATTGCCATGCATTGACATTTGCCTAACTACTTTTTTGGCAGGTTTTCCATTTTTTGTATACATATGCTACAGTTGTTGAGATATGTCCTTTCACTCTTGATGAGTTTGCTCAAGCATTTCATGATAAGGTAAAACCTCATCTTTGACCTGACTTTATCTTTGGAAAGCACTTCCAGATATCCTCTTCAAAACTCTCACTTTAACATGTGCTTTCCAGGACTCAATGCTGCTTGGAAAGATTCATATGGCCCTTCTAATGCTTCTCCTATCTGACATTGAACTGGAGATCAGTAGTGGATTTTTACCTCATTTAAACAAGTCATGCAATTTCCTTGCATTGCTTCATTCAGTGAGTATTTCTGATGATTTTTTTTTTAATGTCCTTTTTAACATGGATCACACAGTATATGCATGCCAAAACATTTTTTGTAATGATTGTATGTGCAGTTCTATTCTTTCATCATCTCCAAGACGATAAATCAATACTTACTGTTAGGCAGTATCCTTTGTGTTTGGTATCATTTGAGAGCCTCTAAAGTCAATTCTAAGCTCAATAATTGATTATTACTTGTTTTTATTGTGTTGGGTTGCACGAGAACCAACTTTCAGAATCCGTCTTGTGTCCAAAATTGATTTGAACTAAAAGCTAGAAAGAGTAGATTTTACTTCAGAGTCAACTTTCAAATAATGTTGACAAACATAAAATAGATTCATTCATAATCAATTTGTTTAAAATCAATTATGCACAAAATTAATTATCCCACCTCTATACCAAACAAACTCTTAGTTTCTACAAGGTGGCAGTATTGTTATTGTCAAGTATAAACCATTGCCTTTTCCTTTGTCCATTTTATGCTTAAGTAAAGAAAACTACTGTTGCTTTACATGTCTGTTTTGGTGAAAATTTTGCAGGTTGAAAGTCAAGAATACTCTCTGGACTTCTGGAAGAGATCTATAAATCCTCTTACATGGATAGAAATACTACGTCAAGTATTGATTGCAGCTGGGTTTGGTTCAAAGCAAGGTACCTTGCGAAGAGAGGCACTAAACAAGGTATTTCAAAGAACTCAAGATTTTTGTCAATAACTCTAGAAGAGCTTTTGATTGTCAGTGTAAATTTTTGTCTGATGGCTTGTCCAAATGATGTGTATCATTTTGCTTGTCTGCCTGACAAATCAGTTAGCCACATTATGATGCAAGTATATTTAAACTGGGATACATCATATGTGCTTGACATTGAAAAAAGTAGGTTCTGCATAGCCTATGTTAAAAGCCTCTAGTTTGATTTCGTCAATTATCATGCCAATGAGGGGAAAAATATCTTCATTGCTTCCAGCATAAGTAGCATGTTGCTCCTCAAAAAAATTTCCATGCCCATCATTGTCCACTTCATGATAATAACATACTCCAAGTGGAGATTGCCCAAACCTTGATTAAGAACCTGTCAAGAAGACTCACTCATTTACTCCATCTTCTAAGTTCTAATTAACCTGATCAAATGTCAAAACTACTGTTTTTCTTCATGTCTGATATGCTTCCGTGGTAATTTTTAATTGATATTGCTACCAGGTTTCTAGTGCTAAAGAATTCAGTAAAGGCAGGCATAAATGTATGCACTCAGTGATAGTGTGAAGTCTATAAATGTCTCTGCACTCTTGAATTTAATTTTAGGCGTTAAAGAGGTTCCTTTTTTTCTCTTGCAGCAAATTTAATCTTTTAACACTCAAATATGCTTGTAGGGCATCCCTGTTTATCACTTTTGTGGTTCTGTTTCTACTGTTGGTGGGCTTTATGATATGTTTTTGCATGTTTTATTTGATAGGAACTGAGTCTTCTGGTAAACTATGGCCTACGTCCTGGCACCTTGAAGTGTGAATTGTTTAAAATCTTGTCAGAGCATGGAAACGATGGGTGGAAAGTATCTGAGCTGGCAAAGTCAATGCAGGTAAATTTCTATATGATGTCATCTAATTGAAGGTATAACTTGACTGAGGGGAAGATGATATAGAAATAGAGGAGCGTGAGATGGAAGGAAAATGAATATTGGCCATTTTTTATTTTATGTTTACTATTGTTAAATTATTGTATTTTTGTGTAGTATTTCTCTATATTAGTGATTAATTTTATTTTTGTTTTGACTATATGAAGATTGCTGAATTAAACCTTGCCAGCACAACAGAGGATCTGGAATCTTTAATATGTACCACGCTTTCAAGTGATATTACTTTATTTGAAAAGATTTCTTCATCTTCATATCGACTGCGTATGAGCTCTGTTAGGAAGGGCATTGGTGAATTTCAGTCAGATACAGAGGACTCTGGTAGTGTTGATGATGAACTTGATGACAGTGATAGATGTAACAGTGATGATGATTTTGAGGGTGATTCAGAATTTTCCAATTTAAGAAAGTTAAAGCATGCAGGCAATAGTCAAACTAAAAATGATATGCTGACATTATACACTGAAATTGATGAGAGCCATCCAGGAGAGGTATGGTTGTTAGGATTGATGGAGGGGGAATATTCAAATCTAAGCTTGGAAGAAAAGTTGAATGCATTGGTAGCTCTGACTGATCTTGTTCGTGGAGGATCTAGCATCAGAATGAAGGTAACATGAATATAATCATGGTAAACGTCATATTTAAACCTTGTGTTGTCTCCACTTTCACAAGTTTTAGTAAATTGTGAATTGATGTGGTGGTGTCTCCCAGTTTACTTGATTGTCCAAGTAAAATGGACGTTTGGGAGATAGCAAATTGGTTTCTGATATGTAGCCAGTCAAGATGCATGATACTCAAAAAGGTGGGAGAATAAAAAGGGGAATCCCAGTTCAGCGCCCTTCTAATAGTTCCCTGTAGTTCTTAATATATAACAGAATAAAAAAAAATTGTAACCAAATTTTATGTCCTAGGAAAATAATCTGGAGATTTTTGAGTATTAGACATAATTATGTATGTCAAGAGTTTTAATTAACTGGCTTCCTCCTCATTTAGTAGTTTGAGAAGAAACCCATAGTTATGAAGAAATTATGAACTAATAACTAATGTGTATGTGTCTGTTAAGATTAATAACATCTCAATATATGCCTGTCCTTTCCTGCATAAATCAAGATTCTAGAATCAAGATGAACTTTCAAGATTCTAAAGGAATAGATGAAAGTTTATATTCTAAAGCTATGTGTCAGGTTCTAAAGTCAATTTATGAAAAATAGTTTATATATATCAAACTCATTTGCAGGTCATTTTCCCAAGGTGAATAAGTGGTATTTTCTAGTAACTTCAATTATGAATTTAATTATGCAGGAACATTGTGCAAACTAGTGTTGTTTTATACTCTCTTCTTTCCACCCTAGAAAATGTTATTTATTAGATCTCATTGTAGTTTCTAAGTGATTTCTTTTTACAGGATCCAATAAAAGCTTCAGTTGACTATAATTCTAGCATCCAATGCCATGGCTCTGGAGCTAAAATAAAGAGGTCATCAGTAAAGAAGCCTGGGCCATTTCAGAACCAGATTGGACAAATGCAATGTGTTAAAGAAGTGCACTCATCATATAACTCTTGCTCCAGTCCTGTGAATTCCTCTTTGTTAATCTCAAATTTCCACAATCCTGAGGAATCCAGTAGAAAGGAAAAGGGGGAAAAAGAAACAGGCTTGGCTGATTTGCACCCCATTCAATCAGTGTTTTTGGGATCTGATCGTAGGTACAACAGATACTGGCTTTTCTTGGGCCCTTGTAATGGGAATGATCCCGGTCATAGGAGGGTTTACTTTGAATCTTCTGAAGATGGTCACTGGGAGGTAATTGATACTGAAGAGGTAAGGTTTTTTTTTTTTTTTTTTCATTTGCTTTTTTTAATTATGTGTAGCCCTGTTTGGAATTTCTTCTCTAGTATATTAGTTATCTATATAAAAAAAGATTAGAAAAGAAAACATATACTTGTCAACCTTTTTATGTGGCCTGATGTCTCTGTTGTACACATTACCATCCTCAGTGTCATAGTTGTTTGTATTTGTTTGACCTATGCAGGCTTTGTGTGCCTTGTTGTCAGTTTTGGATGACAGAGGTAAACGGGAGGCTATTCTTATTGAATCTTTAAAGAAACGGCAAGCATATCTTTGCAGAGCCATGTCCAGGATTATAATTAGTAGTTCTGGAATGGGGCATATGCCATACTCTGATCAGTCGGAGATGGATATGGTCACAGATGACAGTTATTCTCCAGTCTCTGATGTAGACAACTTGAGCCTGACTGAGACATCAAAAGAGACTCTTCCTTCAGCTGGGGCAGTAGTTCTTGAAGCTGGAAAGAAGGGAGAGGAACGAGTGCAAAAATGGATCCGTCTTCAGGTGTATGATTCATGGATTTGGAGCTCCTTTTATTTAAATCTCAATGTTGTGAAATATGGTAGAAGATCTTATCTTGACTCTTTGGCCAAATGTGAGAGTTGTCATGATCTCTACTGGAGAGATGAGAGACACTGTAGAATCTGCCATACTACATTTGAACTTGATTTTGATCTTGAAGAAAAATATACAATCCACAGAGCCACATGCAGGGAGAAAAAAGACAGCTTTGAATTTCCTAATCATAAAGTATTGTCATCGCAGATCCAATCACTGAAAGCTGCAATTTATGCTATTGAGGTTAGGTGTCATTCATCTATTATAAGTTTCCTTATTTGTAGCATACGCTGGTATGGATGATGTCTGGTTTTGGGGTAAAGTTTCCTTATTTGTAGCTCTCCCACTTTTTTTTTTCCTTTGTTGTTCCCTTTTTTTTTTCTGTATTCTTCTTTTTATTAATAATCTATTCATTCATTAGAAAAATTAATGAGGTCACTTTATGGTACAAAAGTATTTAGATTGGAAGGTTTGTAATTGCATGTTTATTGTTGTGGAAGAAAGAGAGAAAATATATTTAGGGATCAGTTGGTTTAATTGGGGAATTCTTGTTTTTGCTTGTTGCCAGAGTGACTCAGTCTTGTGAAGCTACTTAAGATAATTTGTTACTGTAACTGCCTCATGCGAGAATTGATAAGTTACTGTGTTTTTTATTTTCAGAAGCTTTTATAAATTTGGCCTCGCTCACACTTCTGTATGTGCAGTCTGTTATGCCAGAAGATGCCTTGGTGGGTGCTTGGAGAAAGTCTGCTCATAAGCTATGGGTCAAGCGCCTCAGACGCACATCAACTTTGGTGGAGCTTTTGCAGGTTTTTTCCCTTTTAATATGATTTGCCTCTCTTCTTTGGTAAATTTTGGTTGCTTCATAGAAGCATATACTGAGCACCTGGATTTTGTTCCTGTGAGCTGCCTTCTTTAATTTCTCAGTAAATATTAAAATTTGTAGGTTCTTGCCGATTTTGTTGGGGCCATCAATGAGGATTGGTTGTTTAAATGCAATTTTCCTGAGGCTGTGGTTGAAGAAATCATTTCATCCTTTGCATCTATGCCCCGTACTTCATCTGCCCTTGCTCTGTGGTTAGTGAAATTAGACGCAATAATTTCGCCTTACCTGGACGGAGTCCATTGTTCGAAGAAACAGGAAACCACTACAGGTAAGGATTTGCTTTTCTGAGTAGGAGATAATGGATCACATGATATAGTTATTGATGTTTAGATATTTGGTTTCCAATCTCTTCATGAAACAGAAAGGAGAAGGATTCCTTTTTGAAAAGATACATTGTTTTTCTGTTCCAGGTAAGCGTGCTCTTTGCTGATAGGCAAAGTCTTTTGCTCAAGTTGCAGTGAACAGCTGCATATTACTGGCGTTGAAATGTCTTGGCTTCCTTTCTGCTCCGTAGCAGTCACATGTATTTGCCGGCTCTACTGGGTTCAGTTTTCTGTCTGATTTGCAACAATTAGTAGAAGGAAGACAATACTTTTTTGAAAAAAAAATGTGTAAAAAGTAGGCCTTTCTTTACTCCTTTCTTGGCTGTTGGAAAGTGTTCGTGTTGATCAGATATTGTACAGCATTGGATTAGATTAATTCAGAGTAACTCAAGGTTATAGATGCGTTACTGCGGTTAGTTGCCACAAGGTCACACCTCCTCTTATGTTGTGTTACTGTGGTCTTCTCATGAGAAATCCAATTTTGTCATTGAATTTTGTGTAATGCTCTTGGCACTAATGGAAGTGTAATTCTTTGTATTATGAGGATTGCACTTGGAAGTTTTAGCCCACCCAGAGTAGTGATTGTTGTCTCTATTGTTCAATGCCGTCCCACTTTGCATTATTTGACCATATGAAAGTGATCTGGCTTCCATGTCATATGATAATGCTTGTATGCATATCACTCGAGTAGTTATTTAGTAAAGCGTCACAAGTCGATAATATAAATCAATTCAGTAGATAAATGTTTGGTTATTGAATGTAAAAATTAAGTACGAAGAGGAGATATTATTGTGCAAATTTGGAAATTATATATATAATTTATTTTGATAGCATTTGTGTAATTTTATTCAAGGTCATTTGTTCGAAGTAGAGATTTACAGGGTTACATTCCTTGATTTTTATCTCTGCATTGTTTCTCATTAGGTTTCTCATTAGGCTTTCGAATAATTGCTCTAAATTCAAGTTGATTTTATTTTGTCTCCTTTGAAGAAAGATGATCAAACAATTGTTAATATGATTCTTGTGGATCAAGTCATTCATATAATATGTAAAGAAAAATTCTAAATATTTGATATCTTTTTCTGTGGATGAGATTTCACTTACGGTTTTATTAGATATTTTACAATTAAAATTCCTCTTTTGTTTTAACGATTAAAAGATGATCAGAAAAAAAAAAATTTTATTTGCTAGGGCTTCCTCCTATATCTATGAATTTCATTAGATCTAGAAATTACATTGAAATTTTTCTTTTTGGATCTTCCAATGTCGATAGGTTTGATTAGCTCCATTACCTTTCAAAAGGAAAAAGGATTCTCAAGAGCTCTTTCTTGGATCCGGAAGGGAGCACCTAGATTCTCTCAATGAGTCTGCATTTAATTGGGGCGTATTATGACACACAATCCTTTCCAGAGACATAGGAAAAAAATAATGTCTTGTGAGAAAAACTGTCTATTGTCTCCCCTGCATCACAAAGCTTTATAACGAGATTTAATACAAGTCAATATATTGTTTCATAATATATCACTTTTTTTTTTTACTGCATTTATTTGCATCACATGGGTTACGTAGTTGTCTGTTAATATGATTTGGGTGCTTCTATGGTATATTTACTTACGATTGCTTTAAATCAGTTATCCTTGTCGGTTTGGCCTGTCACTTCGAAGATTTATTAAGTAATTAACTGACTTATCCTCAAGTGGTGATAAGACAGTCGTGTATCATGACATAACGTCAACTTTGACAATACTAAAAAATGCATCAACTCAACCAATGTTGAGACCCGTTTAAGTAATCATTTAGTGTTTGTTTGATATAAAAATAATAATTTCTATTTTTTTTTACTTAATTAAATAATTTTTTATATATTTTAAAGATTCTTAAAAAATAATTTTTTAAAAAAAATTATCTTTTAAGAAACTACTTTAAGAAACTTATAAATTATTAAAATAAAATTTTTTATTATTTTTTTAATTTATCTCTCTCTTTTTTAATTAATTGATAGTTTATGTCTTAATTAAAAATTCTTATTTTTAATATTTGTTTTTTTTAATATCATATTATGTTTAATATTTTTTTTCACAAAGTTAAAGAGAACAAAAAAAAACTAATATCATTACATATTTGATATATTCTTATTAATTTAACATAAATAAATAAAAATAAATAAGTAAATAAATAAATAAATATATAATATCATAAAATATAATTTAATTAAATTTTAAATATTTTGATTACATCAATATACTTTAATTTTAAAATAAATATAAATTAATTTATTTAATATATTATCTAATCGTATTAATATATCTTTTTTATATCATTTTATACTTATAAGATAGTTCAATAATTAATTTTATCAAATATTTTTAATATCAATTAACTTATTAATTTTTAATTAGTAAAATAATTAATAATTAATTTATTATGTGCTAAACAGACTTCTAGTATTGTTTAATTATGATTGTGGAGTTAAGAATTAATTTTATGGATGCATAATCGATTTGATTTGTTAGCTTTTATAAAAACTCCTTGAAAATCAATTGTCACTAAATATAAGATGGCATAAAAAATTTTGAGAAGTAACTTTTGTTCTTAGTGTAATTTGTTTGATAAAATATCCCTAAAATCAATTATACTCCTAATGAAATCAATATCAAATAATATTTTCGAAACATAAAACAGATATACTTATCTCGAAATCAATATAATCAATTAAATTCAATCAATTATCCCACTGTTGTCTAACGAAATCGGGTGCAATAATTTTCCACATAATTCTCAGGAGTTTTTTTTGTCATATCCTTGATGGATTGCTATATTTGAATGACAATTACGCTGCTTTTACTGATGAATTATTTGATAAATACGAAATACAACGAGTTAAACATCAAAGATAATTCTGGGAGAGGAAGGGTTTCTTTCTCTATAAAGGTATTTCTGGTGGTAACAAAAAGGGCAACAAAAAACAAAATGGGGTGAGGAGTAAAACTGCTCTGCATAACACCGCTATTAAATCTGCAAGAAAACAAACACTGTATGAGAAGCTACATCAAGATAGCAAGTCATTCTAACATGCTGCACAACATTTCCCTTTCCCATTCTCTTGAGAGAGAAGATCACCAGGAAAACACCCGCTAGTCATAAGAATATTTTACCCATATTTTTATTACAACTATTGATGTCATTCAATATATTATAAAGTAAATAGTAAGAAGAAATGTAAAGACTTGGAAAATTTTTATAAATACTCAGTCAGCTAAATAAATGCATGATCATATTACAGATAATATGAACAAGACCCTTAAAATCCAAACATATATTAATTCTACATGGTGGTGCAGTTCAGCTCAGACATCTGCTGTGATGATTGAGAAGCTTATTGATGAAATATAATTTAGTCTCCAAGGGCATTATAGTATCCCATAAAAACTACAGAGAGAACAAGAAAATAGAATATTCCCAAAATTTAGATCAAAAGAGAAATTTTTTAGCTTCAATCCAGTTCTATATCGTCCACAATCATTTGTTTATGCGATAGAATTTTTTTTTGGTGATAATAGAAACTTTCATTATTTAAATTTCTGCTCTTGGAATAATTACCAGTAACCACCAACTCCTTAAATCACAAGCTAGTAAATGCTTAAAGTTGTAGATAGCATGAGAGTTTTCATCATTTCTATATTTTTTACACTCCTGAAGTGGAGGCACAATGAACTTCTCACAAATGCTATTATATCCACAGTTCCTATCAAGCTAATTTCCAGAACCTCTTCCAGTTAACCAGAGCCAGTGTACCATACTCAGCTTTATAGTAGAAATTTTGACAAGATATATTAACAGAAGTCAGCCCAGTGTGATCCTCTGTTATCTAGGGTCAGGAACAATGGCATCATCGAAACCACAAAAAAAGCAAGAATTCAAACCAAAGTAGGGTATACAAGCATGACCCCTCAGATGAGTACACCTTACAAAGTCTATCATAACAGCCTAAAAAAGGTTCTGTTCAGCATATATAAAAACTCTACTGCCCATTAATGATATAGAAAAAGGACAATCCAAGGAACAAGTCCAGTAAAAAATTTACAGCACATGTAAGAGGTAAATTTACAACAGTTCTTTGCCCAGTGAGAGAGATTACCAGCACTAGTTTTGTACAGTTAAGCTGATACTGTTTCATATCCCTCTGCCTCAATAACTTCAACCATGGATATGTCCCCCGTCCTTGCGATTTTCCCTTTATCCTGGATTTTCAAAAAGAAAACTACTGTTATCATTGCACACAACACAAATGCAATTGCTCGTGTACTTGTAGAACTGTTTTTCAAGAAGGGCAATGAATTGATTAGCATTATCCGCAAAGGTTGCTTTAATTCTAAGTCTAACTAGATGACAAGACATTATCCCCAATTTTGCTATGTGCTCTTGACAACAAGCATGCCCAAAAAGATCAAAACTGCTAACTAGCATCTACTATTCCTAATCCAAATCCTACAAACACTTTCTCTTGAACCTAAACTAATTAGAAAATGACCTTCTCAGCCATCCAGGTCATTTTTATATTATATGACAAGGAACATACAAAGAATTTATAACAGAGAAATGAAGCAGAAGTTGCAAAATGAAGGGGGAGGGAGCCATTTTCATCTGGTTCAAAGTCCTCAAAAACCAATAAAATATACCAATCACTTACCATAACATGCACATGTGTAGGATTTAAAAGATCAAGAATTCGTCGATAATGAGTTATCATCAGCAGAGAATTTTTTGGCGTCAGAATCTGATTCACTGCATTTGCTACATCTCTCAGTGCATCAACATCCAATCCAGAGTCAATTTCATCTAGAATAGCCAAGTCTGCTCCCAAAACCTGCATTATTGAGAATAATTTCCATATATAAATTTGTGAAAGATATTATACAATTTAGTTATGAGGAGATACTTCTATATGTAAAACTGTGAAAGGATACCGCAAGCTGCAAAATCTCATTGCGCTTCCTTTCACCACCACTAAATCCTTCATTCACATTTCTATTAAGAAAGTCTGGCTTCATGTTTACAAGTTCGAGTTTCTCCATAAGGTATGAGAAGCACTGCAAGACAATTGGTTGAAAAGGTCATAGGCCTCCAGGTATTAGATAATAAACTAGCACTGGGGAGAACAGCAAATACAACAAGCAGCATTTTAAGCAAAACACAGCTAAAACATCATAATAACAAACAATATACAAATTTTCCCTAAATTCCATGGGTAAAACCATCGTGATTTAACCAATAATCATTTCAGAATAATATCATTAACATAAGACCATAGGATCAGAGTGTGAAGCATTCTAAAAATAAGTAGATGTGGAGATTCACAGGAAAAATCACAAAAGGAGAAGAAGAAATTAAAATCCCCAGAAATGGAGTGAGTCTTATGCCATACTATGCCATGCAACAGAGGAATAGACCACAACAGATGCCATCAATCGAATTCGTATATTATGCTGCACTCTTCTCTTCGCATAGCCTTGTACACATGCAACAGTAATACCATAATTCTCCTGTGAACTTACAAATATGTGTATACATTTTAAATAGAAGATGAAGCACTAAAACTAACTTCAGAAGTTCATCTGTGATTCATAAACCCTTTTACTCTATTTGCCACTAAAAGTGTAAAAACAATGAAAGATAAAGGTAGTCCAGATAATTGGAAAATCACATACCTCAAGCGGTCCAAGCTCAGGCAGACCAAGTTTCCTTCTTCGAGCATTATAAGCCATAACTAGAAACTCATCATTAGAAACACCTGGGATTTCAACAGGGGACTGGAAGCTCATAAAAAGACCCGCAAGTGACCTTTCTTCTGGTTCCATGTCAAGCAAACTCTCTTCTTTAAACAAAATACTGCCTCCAGTAACTTCATAATCCGGATGGCCAACAAGAACCTAAAAAGTAGGAGAACTTGATGAGCAGAACATTACAATCATCTCTTCTCTCTCTCTTTCCTTTAAACTTATCATATAGAAAGCAATTTATCACTGGATATGCAATTCATATCACTAGCAGGCCTGTGTAAAGCTATTAAGTGGAAGTACTAACTTTAGCAAACGTGCTTTTTCCAGAACCGTTCTTTCCCATTATCGCATGAACCTAGCAAAACAAAAGAAAAAGGAAAAAGGAAAAGAATAAAAATCAGCGGTTTACTTGAATAGTTAATCTTCAGAGGCACACATGTATACATACTACGCGCAGCAGTTACTTCATCCTAAAATTATCGAAGCATTAGATTGATGAACTATAATGAACAAAGTTTACCGCAGAAAATCGGAAATTGTATCAACTGCTCTGGCAGGCAGTAAAGGCAAACCAACACTAAATCTCGTATCGAAGCCAAAGAAAAAGTTGAAAAGTACGAACCTCTCCCTCGTTGACAACGAGGTTGACGCCGTTAAGTATCTGTACATCCGATTCTACAATCTTTGCCCTGAGATCGTTGACTTGGAGCAGCACCTTCTTCTCACCTGCAGAGACGGCAGTTGTCGGAGTTTCAGATGTAGAGATGCTTGCGTTAACAGAAGGAAAGGATAGGGAGCGGTGGTTGAAGCGGAGGAAGGCAGGCGGCGAAAATAAATAAGAAATAGGGGACGATAATCTAACAAAAGAAGGAGAGAGTGGCCGTGAAAGTATGGAAGTTGGGCAATGAAGTGTTAGAACCATCGTCGCCAATTCTTCTTCTCACTCACAGGCTTGACCTCCGCCGTGGTTGCTTCTGCTCTCTACGGTTCACCGGGCTAAGTTTTTGTCCTATTTTTATTTTAATCTGTTTATTTAAATACTTTTCAGTCTATTTAATATTTTTTTAAACCTTAAAATTAAAATGTTTTACTCCAACCGTAAACTTTTTTAAACAATCTGATTCAGGGCTTGCAATTCACAAGCCCGCCAGAAATGTGTGCATACTTCTTTTGTAGCGTGTGTTGGTCACAATAAAAGAAGTTAATTTTTTATTTTTTATTCAATTAAATAGTTCTTTCTCATATTTTAAATATATTGGATGTATTAATTTTTTAGAAAAAATAATTTTTTAATCTATAATTTATTAGAATAAAAATTTTAATTATTTTTTCCTAATTTATTACTCTTTTTTAATTAATTAATAGTTTATGTGCTAATAAATTGAAAATACTCTTTTTTAATACTTATTTTTTAATATCATTCTATTTGTAATTTTTTTTCACAAAGTCAAAGAGAACAAAAATATATATATCATTTGAAAAATATCCATTAATTCAACATAAATTAATAAAAATAAATAATTAAATAAATATATAAAATTATAAAACATAGTAAAATTTAGATAATTTTATTTTTATTTTAAATATTTTAATTTTATTAATATATTTTATTCTCAAAATAAATATAAATTAATTTATTACATATGTTATTAGTTGATATTAACATTATTTTACGTCATTCAATGTTTATAAGCTAATTTGATAATTAATTTTATTAAATATATCTAATACAATTAGTTAGCTTATTAATTTTCAATTAATAATTAACAGTTAGTTTATCAGCTTCTTACAGCCAATTAGACTTATAATACATGTCTTTACTTCTATTTAATAAGAATCCTTACTTCTATTTAATAAGAATGGATAATTATAATTTTTAATATCTTAAAAATTAAAAGATAAATTTTTTGATATATGTGAATTTTACAAAATTGATATGTAAACAACAAATTTTTTTTCCTATTAGATGAGATTAAACACACCTGTTGAAAATAAAGTATATAAGTACATCTCCAATCCCATTAATAAAACTTTATTAGAGGAGAGAGAACTCTAAGGAGACATTTGGATAGCAAAATATTTCTCCTATTCTCGATAATGTTTTAATATTATATTTGAATGGATGAAATGTAATAAAAATATATGAAAAATTTGTTTGATAGACATTATGGAATGAGAATATCCATTTCTTAGGGCATGACCATTCCATCATAAAAATAATGGAATGAGTCATTCTATCATTTATAGATTCACTTTTTTATAACCTAATTCTTATATCTTTCATATATTTCAAAATTATTTTTATATTATTAAATAATAAAATAATATTAGCTTTTTAATACTTTTACTATAAACATATTTTGATAATTATATTTTTAAAAAATAGCATTTAAAATAAGATATTTTTATTTTATTTATAAAATAAATATTACTTATTATATAAAATTATTTAATATAAAAATAAAAATAAATAAATTAGAATGGAAAATATTCTTCAACCATCTAAAGTTTGCCTTCGAGACAAATTATCTCTTGAAGTTTGAAATAGATATTTCAAGCTGATGAACTATTCTAAAAAGTAAAATAGCTAAGTAAGACATTAAGTTTAATGAAAAGGGGATAATTTGTCTTAAACGCAAACTTTAAGGGATAGTTTATCCTAAATACAAACTTTAGGGGGTAAAATGTATTTTTCCTTTAATTATTTAAGAACTTAACATTTGTAACTATTGATCTATTCAAGTTTCATATAATAAATAATTAAGGTTTAAACGTAATTTTGGTCTGACTAAAATATAAATAAAATTATTTTCCTTTCCTAATTTAAAATACTCAATTTTGATTCTCTTAATATATTAATCACTCAATTTTAATCTTTCATTAAACTTTCATTTTACTACTAACGAAAAGTTGACATAAAATGATATTAAGTATGCATATTTAATGTGGTACACCTTTATAATCATATTTATGTATGCATTTAAGATATTTTATTATTCTTTTTTTTTTTTACTATTAGGTTAATGGTTCGGTATATATACTAAACTAATTTTAAATAACTCTTAATTTTGATTTAATAATGTCAGGTCCCTAAAAATCAAAGTTAAAAATTTAAAGAACTTTGAATCTTGCCCTTTTCTTGTTGAAAAATTTACATACACCTTTAAGTTATACTTGAATTCAATGTTAATGTAGCAAATAGATTTAATATAGTAAATTTTTAGACAAATAATCAAAAATAAGAAATCTAGAGTCTTGTGTGTAGCAAAATGATAAAGATTAAAACACAGATTTTTAAAATTGTTCAACTTGAATTGAAACTGCAATACAAGTTTACTCTACTTGATCTTTCTCAACCAAAAGACCTTTTCAACTAAAAGAAAAATTATCAAGATTTATCAGACTCCTAAAATGCCCATTTACATCAAAAACACAAGAAATTACATAGGCTTCTTGCTAATATAGAAGAATTATAAACAGGCTCTTCTAAACCTAAACAAAAACACAAGAATTATAACAGGCTCTTGCTAACCTAGACAAGATTTCTAAATCCTTGGAAATCTCAAATAAAAAAATAGAAATAAGAAAGATTGTAAAATACAATACTACTAGTTTGAGATGAAATCTCAAACAATCTAAGATGAATTTAATTGACTTTTGATCCAACAAATCTTAATTAGATCTTAGAAACTTGATGAGGTAGAGAGAAATCTTGTGTAATACTTTTTCTTAGAGGTTTTTGTACTTGAATAATGAAGAAAACTATGAAAAACTTGTTTAAATAATGAAAGCAGTTGGGCTTTTATAAATGCTGTAACCATCTGTAACAGAATAACTGATTTTCAGTTGTTACATCGATTATGGCATCGATTGAGGATGGTTACAACTAATTAATTAGTGTGGTAATTGATAACACAATATTTGACATATTTATTTGTCCTCTCACTTAGCATTTTAAGGTCTAAAATGATATGCTTCTAGTTGTGTTAGTGTGTATTTGTGATTTTGTATCAATTGGCATCATTTGGAAAATTCTGTATAATTGATTATTTTAAGTAGTTTCTGTATTCTGAGCATATCTCGAGTTATACTTATCCAATTGATGTAATTCTTATCTTGTAGGAAAGAAAAGAGATAGACCTACAACTTTTATGAAGACTACAAAAGCTAGATCACACAATTGTTCATCCAAACTTGGAGCTCAATTCAGAATCAGAATACTGTCCCAGTAGCTATCTTGGGCAGCTGATCTCTGTCCATTCAGTTGATCATATCTTGAGTTATAGAGGTCCAAATGAGGTGAAACAAAGATCAAATGGAAGCTAACACATAAATCCACAATTCATATGAAGACTTCCCATGCTGAAATGATCAAATTGGGCATCAAAACGTTGTTGCAATTCGGAGGTATAGAAGTTACGAAAATGGGTTCTACAGAATTGGATTTTCAAGGCCCCAATTGGCATGATTTTTGAGCCCATTACAACATCCTTTGATCCAGCAAAAACCCAGCCAGCTGGAGACACAAAAGAGAGCAGAAAAATTCAAAGAAGTAGTCTACAAAATGAGCTCCACACCTAAAAAGCAGTGGCTGCCAACCAGCTACACCATTATTGCCTACCCCTACATGCAGCTAGCTTCTCCTTTTCTCTACCCGGGCAAACCATTTAGTCTAAGTCTTTTCTTTAGTTTGTAAGCTTAGTTTTTAAGGTGTTTTAGAGTAGTTTTTTTGTGAGGTAGAGAGCAAGCTTTTGCTCTCCCTCTTTTCTGTATTTTTCTTTGTGTTTTTCTACCTCTATAGAAGGCTAGTCTTGTAATCAGTGCAAGGGGCTGTAACACTTGAAGATTAATGAAGAGGTTTTATTCTTTCATTCTACATTTAATTGTTGGCCATTTATTTCCTATTTCCTCTCTATTTT
>JANHAO010002790.1:0-27739 GCA_026873985.1 Saraca asoca
TGATTAAATGGACTTCTCACCATGGGCTTCATCTTAATTATGCATGAGTCATAAATATGAATATAATATGCAATATAAGATAAATATTCAACCTTTATCATCCAAATCCACAGACCACTTAGTCATAGATGCAATAGAACCCAATCAAATTGACTCTAAGGCACCTATATTCGACTGATGCAAAATACCAAGATATAGTATTGATGTCGAATATATGGCTAAGAAGATTTAGGTTATTCAATTGGAATTTAAAAGAAAGCTTGAAGAATCAAATGCTAAATACAAAGAGGTTACAGATAAGCATAGAAGGCTGAAACTATTCAAAGATGATTTGGTTATGGTTCATTTTCATAAGAAATGATTTCCTACAAGATCCTATAACAAACTGAAGAAGAAAAAGAAGAATATAGGTCCTTGTAAAGTTTTGAGTAAGATTAATAACGATACTTATATGGTGGATCTACCAAAGTCCTTAGCCATTTCTAATACCTTTAATGTGGCTGATTTATATGAGTATCATTCTCTTGATATATTGTTATATCCAGATGACAACTTGAGGACAAGTTTTTTTAAAGTGGAAGGGATTAATATCAAATAAGAGTCATAGGGTTGCTAGGATTCTAGTAATACAAATAACGTAGGATTTAAGTTTAATTTATTTTTATAAATTTTGCTTTCTAATTTATTTAGGAGTCTTGTTTCCTTAGTTTAATAGATGTCTCTTCTGATTCCTAATAGGAAAATGTTTATAACTTTATAAATATTTGGCAAAACAAATTTCATAATAATAATATTTCTTTCAAAATATTTCTTTTTTTTTTTTGAAAGCATCAATAAAAGTTTTTGCCACATTTTGCTATGACAACTTAGGAGATAGTTATCTGATCTGGAGTGCTTCAGAGTCTCTTCTTGTTGAGTTTCTCAAGAAATCATATCACAACCAATAAGATGAGTGGACTATTAATAAGATGATCCCTATTGTTAGTCAAGTGGAAGATGACATGAAGAAAGAAAAGGTTCACATTGTTCACTTCGTTTCACATGGATCAAGTGCTGAGTATGAAAATAAATAACACCCAAAAGATAAAAAGGGAAATCCAATTTTAAGAAAAAGAAGGCTGACATGAATATGCAACATTATAGGCCTAAGAAGTCTCTATTCAAAAGGCATTGTAGGTATTGTAAAATGTATGGGCACAAGAAGGTAGAATGTTTTAAGTTTAAGAAATGGATTAAGAAAAAGAACAAATAAGGTGCTAAGAAACAAAAGGAAGCCAAGTGATGGAGAGTTAATAGCCAGATTGGGAAATAGAGATAAAGTGCAAGTTAAGCATATAGGAGTAGTAGACTTAAGATTATCTTTTAGTTATGTTTTAGAGTTAGAAGATACAATTTATGTGCCTTCCATGAGAAGGAACTTGATTTCAATTGTTGCTTTAGACCAATGTGAATATAATTGCCATTTAGAAAATAGAAAAGTTAATTTATTCTAAAAATACTATGATTGGAAACAAAAAGGATTAAATTGATGGAAGGTCTTCAATGTTTTGGCATAAGCATTTGGGTCATATCTCTAAAGAAAGGATTTCATGACCTGGAATTCTTCATGACCTGGACTTCTCTGATTTTGACAGCACATGTGTTGATTACATCAAAGGAAAATTCCTTGCTAGAATTAGAAAAGGAAAAAGGACCAAAAGATAAAAAGTTCTAAAGTTGATTCACACTGATGTTATTAGACTAATTACAATGAGCACTATGGGTGAATGTAGGTACTTCATCATCTTTATTAGTGATTACTCAAAATTTGGCTAGGTTGAATTCCTCATTAGAAAATCAGAGTCCTTGAATGCTTTTAAGATATTCAAGACTGTAATTGAACTCAAATTAGGAAAAAAATTAAGTACGTCAATTTTGATAAAGGTGATGATTATTATAATAGATACGATGAAATTGATAGAAATCTTATTCATTTTATGAGATATCTTCAAAATTGTGGAATTAAAGCTAGTTATATTATGCCTAAAACACTTGAACATAATAGGATTGCAAAAAGAAAGAATCACACGCTCATGGACATGGTGAGACGTATGTTTTTGCATTCCATTTTACCAGACTTTCTACAGGGCAATGCTTTAAAAATTACTGCATATGTTTTAAATCAAGTCCCCAGTAAGTCTGTGCTTAAAACCCCATATGAGTTGCTACATGGAAAAAGGCCTGATCTTAGGCATTTCCATGTTTAGGGTTGCAAGGTTAAAATGAAGCCATGTAATCTGTTCACAAAGAAGCCTAATCTAAACACTGTTAGTTGTTACTACATTAAATATTGTAGTGGCTCTAGAGATGATAGATTTTACTATCCGACATACACTACCAAGGTCATTGAGTCAAATCGTGTTATTTATTTTGAGAATTGTTTAAAAAATGGGAGTGAAGAACATTGTGGCATCTCTCTTGGAGAGGAACAAGTTATTTTTCCACTATCACTTTTTCTGGTTAAAACATACCAAATTGATCCAAAAAATGATCCAGTACAACCAATGGTGGAAGCTAGAGAGCCAAATGCTTCACTAGTGGAAGAAAGGGAACTAAGTCCTGTAAATGAAGAAGTACTCTTGAGGAAATCCTAGAAGGTTCGCAAACCAACAATCACAAATGACTATCTAGCATACCTGCAAAAGCATAGGTTTGATATCAATGAAGACAATAATCCTACCAATTTTTAGGATGCAATTTCAAGTCCTAATTCTTTAGAATGGATGAAAGCTATGAAGGACCAATTGGTTTCAATGCATCAGAATAATGTGTGGGATCTTATCAAATTACTTGCTATTTGTAAGCTTGCTAGATGTAAGTGGGTCTTTAAGACCAAATGGAATGCTCAAGGGAAAATTAAGAGATACAAGGACAGATTGGTGGCAATAGGCTACACTCAGAAAGAAAGTGTTGATCATACAGAAACTTTTTCACTTGTTTGAACTAAAGACTCATTCTGAGTAGTTATAACATTGGTGGCTTATTTTAATCTAGACCTTCACCAAATGGATGTTAATACAACCTTTTTAAATGATGATATGCCAAAAATTGTTTACATGAACTGGTCAAATGGTTTTTGAGAAAAGGGTAGAGAACACTTGATGTGTAAACTAAAAAGATCCATATATAGTTTAAAGCAAGTATCTAGATAATGGTATCTCAAGTTTGATGAGATTATTACTTCTCTTGGATTCAAAGAGAATAATGCATATTAGTGTATGTATTTTAAGATGAGTATAGGCAAATTTATGATTTCAATTTTGTATGTCAATGATATTTTTCCTTGTTAGTAATGATAGGAGCCTTCTAATTGAGACAAAGTAGATGTTATCAACATATTTTGATATGAAGGATCTTGGTGATGCTTTTTTCTTATTAAGCATATAGATCCATTGTGATAGATCTCATGGTCCTTTTGGTTTGTTTCAAAAATCATATATTGAAAAGGTTATCTAAAGGTTCAAAATGTTTATATGCTCTCAAATGCTACGCCCTTCCAAATGGGTGAGATTCTTTCGAAAGCCTGATGTCCTCAAAATGATGAAGAAAAATCAAGTACAAAATGGTCCTATATGCTTCAATTTGTTAGTAGCCTAATGGATACTCAAGTACATACACATCCTAAAATTGCTTATGTGATTGGCGTACTTGGAAGATACTTAAGTGATCCTAGTCAGAAACATTGGATTTTTACAAAGAAAGTTACGAAGTATATGTAAGGTATAAAAAATTTTATACTAGGCTATCGCAGATCTGGTGATCGATTAGTTACAAGTTATCCTGACTCTGATTTTGCTGGTTGTCCAAATTATAAGAAGCCAACATTTGGATATATCTTTATGATGATGGTAGAGGGAGCTGTTTCATAGAAAAGTGTCAAGTAATTATTTACAACAACTTCCACTATAGAAGCAGTGTATGTCTCATATTGTGAAACACTCGCAAGGCTGTTTGGTTAAGGAATTTTATATCTGGATTCAAAGTTATTGAGAGCATTTCTAGGCCCTTAACCATTTCTTGTGACAATGTTACTATAGTAAACTTCTCTCAAACTAATAAAAGTTCTGATTGTACAAAATATTTTGATGTTAAATATCAATCTGTTAAAAAAAAAGATATGCAAGCATCATATATGTATTGAAGACATTGCTATGGATCGCATGCAAGTGGATCTACTAACTAAAGGCTTAGGTATAGGATTGTTTTGTGAACACATTCCTAGAATGAGTTTGGTTAAGTCTCTTAATGTTCAGGATTAGTAGGAATTCCATATTTCTTATTGAAATGATGAACTAGTGTTATCATGAGATTTGTGAAATACTAATAATGTTGTCATATTTTGTTATTTGCATGCATTGTATTATGATATGTTGATAGAGAAACATTATCTCACTATCATGTTGAGATTATTTAATTTTATTTGGCATATTAGATAGATACTTGAACCATTACGTGGATATTTACATATAATCACTTTTTTTGTTATGTAAATTGTTATGGGTATTTTTGGATCTATGTAAATGAGCCGGCAAAAGCCCAACAAACGAGTTCAATCGAAAAAAACCTTATTCGTCCAAAAAACTGAGGCCATTGAGCAAAGGTACCAAATCGCTAGTCATGAACTCAGAACGTAAGACAAGGCCAAGGTAGTAGCTCCAACTCATGGAGGATGAGTTATAGCTCGCTGGTCGAAGCGTGCCACCTCGCCATCTTCCAAAAAACTCATTTTGTTTAAACCTGAAAATGAGACCAGCTTGCATGGCTAAATTGCAGGAGTCTACTTGTAATTAATTTATTATTTTTCTTTCCTTTTTTGGAATACAACTGTAACATCCCTGCAACTATAAATACGGGATGAGATCATTGTACAAGGAGAGGCCCATTTTAGACCTGGAGAGCAACTTAAACAGAGAAAACCAACTTATATGATCTCTGTAAAAATATCATACTCTGTAAACATACTTTACTCAAAAATAAAACTACCGTGGACATAGGGGTCGACAACCAACCTTAGTCGAACCACATTAAAAACTCTCATTGTCCTCCCTGTTATTCCTCTTGCTTTCACTCTCTGCCTCTCTCACCCTTTCAAACTCAACTGAATTGCAGTTTAGGGCTTACTAAACTTTTTGGGTTGGTAGCATTTGAACTTACCAAATTCCACTGTCAACATAAATCTTGTTATTCATATTTCACATGATATTTATGATCATCAAGATATAGGTACTCAAATGTGTATGACATTATTGTCCCTATAGGATGTGATGCTTTACACTATTCAATACTTATGATCGCAATTTAGGCTTGTGGTTGTAATAGTATTATAATTAATTTTTCTTAATGTGGTCACATATGTTAGTTCAAAGAATAGTTTTTGATTATTATGATCTAAATTATATTGTGGGAGATTATTAGAATTTTTATGTGGACTTCAACAATTCAGAATATTTTATCAAACATAAATTACACAAATGTCAAATTAATAATATAAATTCGCTAATTATAAAGTGATCTATTATAGTGCTTAAAATGACATTTAAGCTATAAATGATTTTTAGATATGTGAGTCTTATAACTATGTCATCCTATGATAGATCTGTTTAATCTAATTAGATTTAATATATATAAGATAGATCTTTACTCTCATCTTAAATCAATTCTTGTCGTCTCTCCATCAAGATTTATAGATGTATTCTTTCATATATTGCCAGAGATTGAAATGCATGAATTTATTAAGATTCTTATTTGTTGAACTTAAGGGATTCACGATATTTTCAATATAAGTAATTAATTTACATTTTATTATTATTAATTTATATTTTATTTATATTATGTGATATATATGTAATTCCCACTTGTAATAGTATTTAGAATGAAATTCTCTTGAAAATTAGAAAAGTAAACAGATGTCCTTGGCTTGAAATGAATTTATTGGTTGTTCGTTGTTCCTACCATCACGGATCACATTGCGCCTTCCGCAATGCCTACAAATGATGTGAGTGAACAATTGTCCGAAAGTTTTCCTTGCGGCAATGGCTGTCAATTCCTTAGCAATTCCGTCCATTTTTCATGGAAAAGTTGGAACCGTCTGAGTGTGTCCGCCTATCATTCTGACTAAGCTATTGACAATACTCATTGAGTTGAGATGATGTAGACAGACAACCTCCGAAATCTTGGCTCACCTTTTCTAATTTTCTTTCTATTTATTTATTTTATTTATTATTGAGTGTTTGTAAATGCGTAAAAATCAATTAAATGAATATAATAGAATCATTTTTAATTTTTGTTATTGATTTAATATTTAAAAAATAATTTTTATCTAATCAAATTTTTAGAGTCTCCTTACTTTTGTAAGTGACCACTTTTACATTTTATTATTTACTTATATGAAATTTTAATTATAAAACATAATTGTTTAAAATATAATGTGAGAAATATTCATATATATATATATATATATAAATGATAAATGATATTGTTAGAATAATAGATTGATTTATTTTCTATTATAAATTATATCAATTAACATGATTTCATATACGCTACTCTTAATTTAGTCTATTAAGAGCATTAGAATTAACTCCTTAATTAATTATTTTTCTTATTTAATATAAAATTTTTATGTATAAATAACTTATATAATTTATCTATAAGATAGACAATAGAATACAATTTTCTGTTCTATCCAGTAACTTTTAATTCTCTATTCTGTTATGTAACTATTTTACATTCAATTAAACAATTAAAATGGAAAAAAAATGTTTTAAATGGCTGCTTTAATCTAATCTAATCATAACAGTTGTTTTAAATTATGCAATATGGTTTATTATAATAATTATAATCTCTATGTTAAGTTTTATTTTTATTTAATTTATTTATTTATTTATTTTTACTTTTTTTCTCTTCTTTTTGAGAATTAAAAGGAAAAATTTAAAACCAGGAAATAAAATTTTAATTGATCTTTTAAAATTAAGTTTTTAATGTAATTTTTTATTAAAATTTTACTGATTATTTATTAGTATTTTTTTTATCTATGAACTTTTGAAACTTAATAGATAGAAATAAAAAAAACAAATCTTAATTAATCCTTAAAAATTAAGTCCTTGTAATTATCTTTATATTTAATATGAGTTTTTTAAATTAAAATTTGGTTTTATGATTAAAACTTTACTATTTATTGTTAAAATATTTACTTTTTCTTAAATTATATTTTCTTATAATTATATAAAATTTTAATTATTTCATGAGATTATATTATTTAATATTTAAATTTATAATAAATTAATATAATTATTTTATAGTCATTATAAATATACATTACATATAAATTTTATAGCACTTTAACATAATTTATATAAATTAATAAATATTAATATTTAAATTTTACAAATAAATCGTAATTCATATGAGTATTATTCTAATTCTAATCTATTCTATTTAATTAAAAAAGAAAAAGAAAAAAGGTTCTTTTACATGCATTTTCTTTTGGTAATGCCAATCACCGTTATTCGTCTGATGATGCCACATTATCATTATTTTTAATGAAATTACATTACATAATAATAAATTTAGATTTTATTATTTATTTAAATAAATTTTTAAAAATTAAAAGATAATAAACCAATATATCAAATCTTACTATTTAAAATTTAAAATAAAAAATCAAATCTTAATTAATCTCATAAAATAAGTTTATGCTGTTATCTATATCATAAGCTTCCAATTTAAATCTAATTTTTTTTAGAATTTATTATTTACTTATCTTTATTCTTTTTGTCTATGAGTGTTTTAAATTGAGTGATAAAAATCAAATCTTAATATTTAAAAATCAATCTTCAAACATTATCTTTATGTCTAATATAAACTTTTCAGTTTAAATTTTGAATTTTTAATTAGGATTCTATTGCTTTAAAAAAAATTTCTCATTTTTTTAATGTATTTTCTTATAATTAGATAAAATTTTAAATACTTCATATAGCAAATAAATAGACATTATTATTCTTTAATATTTATATTTACAATAATTAATATATTTTTAAATTACTTTATAATCATTATAAATATTTATTATATATAAATTTTTTTGATCTTTTAACCTAATTTATAGAATTCAACAAATAAATTATATTCATATTTTACATGGAATAGTATATACTATGTATATGTATATTTTTTCCTTATTGACACGAGCAAAATCCTGTGAATTATTGGTGGCTGGTAGACAGAAACTTGAGAAATGGTTAAGCGCCACGTGTATGGCAAAGGGTCAACGTCGCTTAAGATTCAAAGCTCCCTCAGGCAACGTGCGCACGACGGCCGGTCTCACCTTGGGCCCATCTCAAAATCTTCCAACGGTCACTATTATTTTAATATCAAACCAAGACGGGCAATGACAGATGGTTGATGGAAAGTGAAATGCATCTCCCCATTTTCATTTCATGAAAGTCTTTCCTCTGTCATTCAGCGTGGCAATCACAAAGACCAAACGTCTTATTCATGTCAAGAAATTTTACCAAAGAGCTCATGGGGAATGCTTTTATAAAATTTATTTTCTTAATTTTTTTAATTTTTGGAACTAATAAAAAATTAGTTAAAAAAAGATTTTAATTGATAGATGTTTAAGAGAAAATAACTTTTCATTTTAATTAAAATAAATCATTTTTTCAAATCACTTTATATTTAATATAATAATTAGATAATAGATTTTAAATAATTGATTATATATAATCTATTTTAAGTTTGATAATACCTTTTAATAATTGATTATGTATAATTTATTCTTATTTGGACAATGTCTAGAGAAATCATATTTTTGTATAGAATTACTTAAAAAAATAATAAAAAAAGAGAGAAAATAGAGTTTATCTTGTTGTATTATCAGAATAAATGAATAAAGACAATAAAAACAAAAGATAAGAAAAGTGAGATTAATATGTAAACAAATCATAAAAATTACTTTAAGTATTAGTTTAGTATAACAATTAAAATCCTCAAAAATCAATTATATGTTAAATAATTATTATAATACTTTTTAAATATGTTTGGTTACATTTTTAGAATATTTCAATCGATTAAATATAAACATACTTTGAATAGTTTTTATTTTAATAAAAATTATAGCAATAGAAACATTTGTATTTATATTCATATTGTTATCACTTTTGTTCTTTCTTATTATCATTGTCTTTATCCTAATAACAAAGACAAAAAAAATATCCTATTGTTTTCTCTTTTTTCAATTTATTTTTAATAATTTAACATTAAAAAGTAACTTTTCTATTTGTCATTTAAATAAAAATAGGTTATGAAGTCATTTGATTCATAGAAAATATAACTTCCCAAGAAATAGAAAATGGTTTGAGTTGTTTAGTTAGTCACTCATTTAAAATATAAGGGATATATTTTTCATAAAGTTCTACTTCTCGTAAAACATAAAAAATTACTTATCCAGCCTCCTTAGGTAAGTTTTATTTCCTGTATTTTTAATGAAATAAAAATATAAAATTATCATTGTAAAATTTATATAATGACAGGAGTACCCTTTTAAAATTTTACATAATGTCTTGCTAAAATAACATAGCATTTTTATATAATATTTTAGTTATTTTCATAATATTTATTAGGAAGTTTATAATTAAATCAAACACCATATAAGAACTTACTTCATGAAAAGTTATACTTCATTAATACTAACTAAACAATTTTCAACATTTTCTAGAAAGTTTACACAAAAATTTATTTATTGAGAAGTTTAACTTTATATAGGAACTTACTTCTTGTGTAAACCAAATAACTTTTATGTGTAAACAATTATTAAATAATGTTACTAACTAAACAATTTTCAACACTTTTGAGAAGTTCACACAATAATTTATTTCCTAAGAAATTCAACTTTCCATAGAAACTTACTTCATATGTGAACCAAGCAACTTTTATGTATAAATAATTATTAAATGATGTTAACAAATATAAAATAGATATTTTATAATATTTAAAAATTAATTATTAATAATCAATTATATTTATAAGCAATAATCCTAATTAAACTAAAACTACTCAAGGCTAAAAATGAGACAATTGATTATAAAAACAAGTTTTATGTTTAATAACATCATTTGATAATTAGTTATATATAATCTATTTTTACTTATATGACATACAAAAAATCAATTTTTAGTGCTAAATTACTAAAAAGCACAAAAAAGAAAAAGAAAGTAATAGAAGTTTTTGTCCATATGTTTAGGATAAAGATAACAATGATAAAAGAAGAAAAAAGTGAGGATAATATGGGTTAAATCTAAATGTTTTTCTTTTTATAATTGTGATTAAAATAAAAACTATTTAAAATAACTTTTTATTTAATTGATCTTATTACTTATAATTTATTATTAAAATATTCTAAAAGTACAAATATCTCTAAAAGATGTTATAATCAATTATTTGACATATAATTAATATTGAGAATTCTAATTATTATACCAAACAAGAACATAATTGATTATTGAAGATTTTTTAAAATTACAACCAAGCATCTCTCATTCTTTTTACTTTCTTTCCTTCTCTCTATCCTTCATCTTTTATCTTTTTTTTGTCTTTACCACTTCTCTACTTTTATTCCTTCTATTTTAGTCTCTATCTTTTTTCTCAACACCTCTCTTTCATCTCACCCTTCTGTTTCTCTCCCTCATTTTCTTTTTCTTTCTTTCCTCTCTCCTTTGTGCCTGTCCATTCCCTTTCTATCATTCCCTTCATCCCCCGTTTAGCAATTTTTCTCCTTTGTGTATTTTTTCCTTTACTCATTCTTTTCCTATAAATATTAATATTTAATAATTATATTAAAAATTATATTAAAAAAATATTTAAATAATTAAAGATGTTAGCAATTATGGTTAACAATTTTGACAAAATCAACTAGATATGAATTAATTTTGTGAAGAAATGACGAAGATAAGAAAAATTAATATTATTTTTAATACTAAATATGTATAACTTTTATTTTTTACTAATAAAATTTTGTTAACTCTTATTATAAAAATATTCTAGTAACAAAATAATTAATAACTTGACCGTAAAAATAAATTATATATATAATAATATTTTTTAATAAAAAACTAGGTTGTCTTTATTAGGGGTAGAAATGGGCTAAGCAGCCTATTAGGGGCACATAACCTAGATTACTTTTGACCATGTCTGACTTATTTATCTTAACAAGTCAGGTCAAGATTAATATAGGTCATGTGTATCTTCTTTAGATTTCACTTATAAATCTATCAGGCTAACTTGTTTAATAATTAATATATTTATATACAATATAATATAACATATAAAAGATTAAATTCAGCTTTTAACTCTATAGTTTGTCCTCATTTATAATTTTGTCCTTATTATTTTTTCTTTGCAATTAGTTTCTTATACTTTATTTTCATTTGTAATTAGCTTCTCATCATAATTAATTTAAAGATTTTTTATTACAACTATGCAATATGATAAACGATAAACGTTTGTTAATTTATGCAGTTATATCATGATATAAAATTGAATAAAATAGAATCCCAATTCCAAAAATTATTAAGAGAACCAAGAATTATACATAATTTCAATCATGCATATTTTTAATTCTATTGTATATATTTGAATATTTTCTTCAAACTACAATAATTTATCATCACAATGAATGATTCTTTATTGTTATGTCACCATATAATTATATAAGTTCATAAATGTTAGTTATATTGGATAATTGCAAATAAAAATCTCTAAATTAATGAGTGTTAACAAGTGTAGGAAACTAATTACAAATAAAAATAAACTTTACAAACATAATTACGCGGAGAAAAAGTATGAAAATGAAATTATAAATTAGAATAAGTTATAGGAACTAAAAATTTAATTTAACCTACAAAAAATATACATATATAATGTAAATAATATTTCAATATGTACATTTATATATATAATTAATTACATTGTGAGCTTATTTTAGACTTTGGAAACTTAGGCTTGTTGGCTTATTTATGTAAGATTTTAAATATGCTAACAAATTAGGTCAACTTTTTTAATAGGTTAGGTCAAGCCCAAATTTTTGTTTTATATAATATAAGCTAACAAACTAAACTCAGTTCAATGCTTTATAAAATAAGCTTGGCCTATCTAAGGCAAAGTCTAGTCCGATCTAATTTATTTCAATTCCAATCTAACTTATTTTATCCTATATTGTCTAAACAACAAAAAAAATAAGTCATTTTTTAAGAATATAATTTCTTATAAAAGTACTTTCCATATAATTTCATTTTTCATTGAAGCAAATGACACTAAATTTAAACTAAACAACAATATGCATCATAAATAAATCTACATTTTATTTTCAATAATAGAGAAACATGATAAGAAAATTAGACTTAATTACAATTTTGATCTTTCTAATATATAAATTAATTGCATTTAATCCATATTAAATAAAATATAATTTTCTTAATATACAAATTGAATCAAAATAGTTTTAAATTGATAAGTTTTATTAAATTTAAGCTAGAAAATCCTGATTAACACACAAATATTCAATAAGACACTAAGCTAACAAACGTGTAAATTACATCAACTTGGTGTTTTGTTAGAAACTTGTATGTTAGTTTGGATTTTAAGTATTTAATTTTACTTAAGTCTTAATATATGGATCAAATATAATCCAATTTATATATTAGATAGATCAAAATAGAATATTATATTTAAGGGAAATTAAATATTATCAATTTGTACTTTAACAAGATTAAAATTGTATTTAGACCAAAAAATTATTACAATTTAATCTGTGGGGAAGATTTCTTCTTCCACTACATTCCATAAATATATTAGACATTGTAAATAAAACTAGACTATACTCTTGCTTAGAAATGCCCCTCAGGATTGTTAACCAAGAGCATCTGCACCACCCGTATCAACAGACGTGCATGTATATCTTTTCCCCCCGTTAAAGTTTGAAGCAAAATACTAAAATATTAATAAATTATTAATCTTAATCCTAAATTACTATTTGAAGAGCATTTCGTGGATTAGCGTCTCTCCCATGCAGAGGTGAAAGGGTTTCATTGGAGATAATCCAATAATTACTTATTAATATTAAACATGTGATTAACGTGAAGCAAAAGAACATATATTAATGATAATGGATAATGGAGGTGGGTTTAAATTATTAGAATTCACATCTTTACTTAAAAGATTTGCGATTTAAAAATTTCACCATTATCTCTTTTTTGGAGAATAATTTATAAATTTTAATAAATTTTAGTTTGGAAATGGAGTGACTTATCTCAACCTAAACTTTTTTCTTAAAAAGGAAAAGAGAATATATATCAATTAAAAAGTAAGGTTGTTCTGCCAAATGGGAGGGTGAAGCTTAGTTGATAATTTTGGTTCATGTGCACCTTATGCACCTTTTTATGCCAAACTTGAATTGCCTTTCTAGCTAATGCCTAGTTACCTATTGAGTTTCAATCAACAAACAAAATAGGGTTTCAAAAATCAGATTTTGATAATTTGAACTTGTAAAGAAAAAAAGGCATTCCATTAGTGCTTGTATGCTGCTTGATGATTAGCTATGGTAACCAATGAGTGGTATCACGTTGGCAAATGCTATTTTGACAAAGAAAGAAATAGGTACATGATGACCAACAAACACCAGCAGCCTCACCATAATGTATTATTAAGTAAAGTGAGGGGTGTTAGGTGCTTCTGAACTAGTTTTTATTTGTAATTAAGTTTGATGTGGCTTCCCCTTGTATCATAGTATTACGCCAAACCCTTCCGAGTTTTCTCAAGGTAAAGCTTAAAATAGTTCCCGAAAGTTATGACGAATCTTCAAACCCACTCTTCTGTTTTAGATCTTAATTTCTAGCCCATTTTTCTTTAAAAAAAATACTTCTGTTGAATAGTGTTAGCTACTTTTGGAGTACATTTCAAAAATCATTTTGCGTGTTGTGAAATTATAGTTGATAAACTAAATCAGGTGAATAACAATAAACAAGTCGCTCAAGATAAATATATAGAGATGTGTCTAGGATATATTTAGCAGTCAGCACTTTTCCAATTTCCGCCAGTCTCATGATTCTTTTACTGTTTTTTTAATAAAAGAAGAAAAAATTGAAAGAACCCAGAGCCAGCAGCAGTCTGCTGCTTTGTTTTTGGGCAAAATCCAAATAATAATGAGGACATCGAACCTCAAATATATATAACGCCTAGTGCTCTATATGGATTGACGAACACTAATCATTAATAAGATCCCAAAAACAAACAAACAATAACTAAATATTATTCTATACTTGCACCTTCACCATATAGAGTACTTATTACAAGTTACATATTGACTCCAACCAAAATAACTAGTTAATTTAATATTTTTAGAATTAATAACTAATTAATCTAGTTTCCTTTTGGACCAGTACATTTCAATATTACAAGTCACCTTGTAGGTCTTATCTATCTGTCGGCCAGAGAGAGAGAGAGAGAGCGAGAGAGAATAAGAGTGTGAAAATTTGAGTTTAAATTAAGAATTATTTTCAACGGAATTGTCAAATTTCCCCTCTGGGAGTGAGAAGTTTTTATATGTTGTAATCATAATATATACATTTTTATTCTAATTTTTGTAATTTTTCATATCTTAAAAATTTAAAAATCATATTTTTAGAGGTTATATATTGAAAAAAAGTTAAGTGAAAAATATAACTTTTTACATAACTTTTTGGAAAATAACATATAAATGTATTATTTGATTAATCATTAATTGATAAAATGTGAGAAATTATTTATCTACTCTCCCTTAAATGATGAAATTCCTAACAAAACTTTTAACTTTTATTATTAACAAATAACTTTAAACACTTCTCAAAAAGTTATTGGGAAATTTATTTCTCGAAAAATTTAACTTCTGTTATGGGTATTTTTGAAATTATGAAAATGAGCTGATAAAAATCCAGTAAATGAGTTCAACTGGAAAAAGCCCAATTCAAGTCGTTGAATCAAGACATCAGGTCGTCTAAGTACGAGCTCAGGTCATTAGGCAGCAATCTTTACAATCTTAGGTTGATTAACAACGAGTTCCAACTCGTAGAACGAAACAAGCCACCTTAGCTATCTTTCAGAAAGCTTACTATAATTAAACCCGAGAAGGGATCAACTTGTATGGTCAACTTGCAAATACCAATTTGTAGAAATTAACTTATAATTGAACTCATTGTAAAAGAGAGAATGAAGAGAAATAGACTCTCTATAAAATAAAATCATAGAGTCAACAATATGCTGTTATTCTACTCAGTAAAACAAATTAAGAAATAATAAATACTATCACAGACGTAGGGGTCGTTAGACTTTAGTCGAATTACATTAAAAAATGCCTGATGTTCCATTTATTCTTTCTCTACTTCTCTCTCGCTCACTCTTCACTTCTCTCTTTTTACACTCATCATATCGTAGCTTGGGACTAATTGAATTTTTTTTATTAATCAAATTTTATCATCAATAATTTATTATAAAAATTTATTTTTTATGTTAATCAAACTATTTCTAAATATATATGAGATTGATAAAATTGATAAATAAATAATAAAATTAATAATTATTAATATTTATCTCTTGCATGAGATTAAGAATATATTTTATAATTAAAATATTAGAGAATTTATCGTCAAGAGTTTCAAAACTCACAGCCACCGGTCAGAGGATTAAGATCCTGAAAATAAATTGGAGTTTGTATTTGGTTCAAATTCTATTTCTACCACACTTTTGGAAAGAAGGATCCAATCCCCACCAAATGGCGCTGTTTACTTTCAAATTTCATTACCAATAAGCGATAGCCAAGCAATTGGATAGTTTCGTAATTAAACGCATTTTCTTCCTTTTATCAAACCCCCCTCTTTAAATACCAATACGCACCCTAAGATCCAGACTGCATCACCCAAACGAGCCGGAGACCCAGTTCCCGGCTGTTTCCTATTCGACACTCACTCCCCTTTCACTATTTCTCAATTTAGGACTCTGCAGATTGTTTCATAGGGTTTTTCCCTTTTCCTTTGTTACTGGTCTGTGATAATCTTCCTTTGGAGATTGTTGTTCCGTTACAAGAGAAGAAGTGGAAGATTGACCAACAAAGATGATTTCGGAATTGATTTTCAGAGGGCAGGAGACCCAACCCGCTTCTGACGCATACTCACCCAAGCCACTGAAACCATGGCTTTCTGTGTCTCGGACGATTCACTACTTGCTCCGCGAACAACGAGTCGTTTTCGTCTTGGTCGGCATTGCCTTAGCTACCCTCTTCTTCACCCTCATGCCGTCGTCGGGTTCTTCGTACACCCGCGGATATGACCCGGTTCCGATCTCTTACTTCGAGCACCGCTCGACACAGCGGCTGCATAAACCCGAGTACACCCACCCTTATGGTTACAAGAATACGATGCTGAATCCAGGTGGGAAGGTGCCTTTGGGGATTAAGAGGAAGGGACTCCGGATTGTGGTGACGGGTGGGGCGGGTTTTGTCGGGTCGCACCTGGTGGATCGTTTGATTGCCAGAGGTGACAGCGTGATCGTAGTGGATAATTTCTTCACGGGAAGGAAGGAGAACGTGATGCACCATTTTGGGAACCCCAGATTCGAGCTCATCCGGCACGACGTCGTTGAGCCTCTGTTGCTGGAGGTGGATCAGATCTACCATCTTGCTTGTCCTGCTTCCCCTGTTCACTACAAGTTCAACCCAGTCAAGACTATCATATCCTTTTTGCTATTCCTATTTGTCATTCAAGTTTCAAAATTTTCCTGTTCACTGCGTTTAATGTTTTAGCATTTTTTTTTTTTTTGGCTTTGTGTGTTTGGTGTCCTTAATTGGGATAGTGATTCACAAGACGAATGTGGTGGGGACGTTGAACATGCTTGGACTGGCAAAGAGAGTGGGTGCGAGGTTTTTACTAACGAGCACAAGTGAGGTTTATGGAGATCCTCTGCAACATCCTCAGAAGGAAACCTACTGGGGCAACGTCAATCCCATTGGTACATATAGAACTCACTATCATTTCCTTTTCTGCCTCTCTATGCCCTGTATGCTACAGTTTCAACTTTCACAGTGACCGGAATTTCATTACATTCTGGGTATTTGGGAAGCCAAGGACAGAAATTGTCTTGAACGGCTACCTTTTCTGGTCCATACTGTTTCGTGTGCGAAACGACCAAACGGCTTACTTTAGTCTGTAGTAGCCAGAGTTGTGCGACGGTGAATGCCGTGCGTGTTTTCTTCTTCAAAGACCACTACTTTTTTAAATTGGTCAAATAAAAAAAAGAAACTCTAGACACGTGGTACATGATGAGAGGGCGATATTCCTATAGAATGCAGATTTGCTGTAGTTGGTACGGTTGCTGCAGTCAGTGTAGTTCAATTTGAATCGTTCGATCTGTGATCCGGGTCTAGATCGCAGCTCGTAAAATTTTTTTTTAGAAATAAAATAATCTTTTTATAAGTTGCGATATGAGCTGTCGGATCACAGATCAAACGATCCAAATTGAATTCATCGATTGCAGCAGCCGTACCAACTCCAGCGAATTTGGATCCTATTCTTATATCCAATCGAAATTCTATAACGACGTGGAACTGTGATTTAGGATTGAGATATTTGATGCGGTGAAAAAAATAAAATTTGTTACAGAAAATAAATATATTATGTTTTGTTGACATTAATATATTATTTTATTATATTTAATGATATATTTTTCTCTAATTAATTTAGTGCATACTAATGCAATTAAGAATCTCTCTTATGTGGCTTTATGGCTATGGACACATTTGCTTTTGTTAAAACCCCGCCATAAATATGAAAGTTTTTAACCGCTGAGCAACGGCGAAAACTGAGAGGGGAGAGAATGTGGTCATATTGGTGATTTTACCCGTCCGTCGGCGGTGTATTGAGTTGTGTTTGTGTGTGACAGGTGTCAGAAGTTGCTACGATGAGGGAAAGCGTACGGCCGAAACGTTGACAATGGATTACCACAGAGGAGCTGGTGTTCAGGTATATTTCACCTCACTTCAACCTAAAATGTCCAATGGATTGGTAATATTAGCTAACTAGTACTAGTACTTTCCTTTCAGTTCTTTTTCTAAGGATATTCATACAAGAAAATTAATATTTTTTTCTGTTCATCCAGGTTAGAATTGCTAGGATATTTAATACCTATGGCCCCAGAATGTGCTTAGACGACGGCCGTGTTGTTAGTAACTTTGTTGCGCAGGTGTGTTTTTTTTTGCCCTTTATCTCTGAGTAATGATAGTCTTACAACTAATTAACACAATCAAAATTATGGTGGACCCCCTCCCCTGAAAAGGACATGACTTGAATGTGATTGTTTTAGTTGTTAATTTAATCCCAGTTCTTCTTTTGTCTTTTAGTTTTTCTTTTATTGAAAAATTTTAGTTGGTGTTCACCTGGGAATGTTGATTTTTCAAAAATTGGTGGCGCTAATATCGCAGGCATTAAGAAAGGAGCCATTGACCGTATATGGGGATGGAAAGCAGACAAGGAGTTTCCAATATGTTTCTGATTTGGTAAGCCAATAAATATGCTTTTTCTCTCCACACTTTTTCAGATTGGTAGCTGTTTGCCCTTTGTTTGATTCTGAATTTTAGATATTCTTTATTTGCATAATGAGTAGTTAACTTCATTTAAAATATAGTTAAGAGTTAAGACATATCTTTCAATCTAAATTTAAAATTTATCAAAGTAACCTGAGTAGTTTTTGCCTTGTAACGGTGTTTCTGGGTTAAAACTTTTAAAGCCAAAATTTGCGACTTTTTCCATGTGCATGGCTGCTTATGTGCCAGATATAGTTTCTGTTTTCCTGCAATTGGATTGGATTTTTGTTTCATTAGTTGTTGAATGACTCCATTACCCTTGCATGCGTCGCTTGTTTGTAATGGCTCGTTTAACAGAAGATGCGTAGGCATGGGAATGTAAATATAAATGGCTTCATGAAGGACATTTGGGATTTGATCCTGTTTGCGGCTCTGCTGCACATGATATGTTAGTTGTTATATTGATGAGATGCTTCGTTATGTTGGGTACCAGGTGGAGGGTCTGATGCGCCTTATGGAAGGAGAACACGTGGGCCCTTTCAATCTTGGAAATCCCGGCGAATTCACTATGCTTGAACTTGCTAAGGTAAAATTATACAAATGCACATGAACAACAGTAAGTACTGTGGAGAATAGAAGAAAGAGAGGAATACAAGTGTGTCGGTGGCATCATCTATTTGCATCAGTGTCTTAAAAATTAAACTAGATTGGTTAGTTCAAATGAAAAACCAATGAACTGGTCATGTGTCTGGTTCCATCTTTACCTAAAAGACTTTTCCGGAAAAAATTTTATTCTGAGAATTGGTAAAAATATACTAAACTGCTCGAACCATGTAAACTGCCATTTCATGACATTGTTATTTTTTTCACTGATTCTAAAATGGGCTCGTGCGATGGTGCAGGTGGTCCAAGAAACTATAGACCCAGATGCTAAGATAGAGTACAGGCCCAACACAGAGGATGACCCACACAAGAGAAAGCCGGACATTTCAAGGGCCAAGGAGCTACTCGACTGGGAACCGAAGGTGGACTTGCGCAAGGGACTTCCTCTAATGGTTTCTGACTTTAGACAACGCATTTTTGGTGACCAGAAGGAAGGTTCAACGTCCACCTCCGCCTAAATTCTTTAGTTTGGAATAATAATAATAATAATGTACCTTCTTACGGTGAGAAAAGTTAGAGGTAGTAGTTTTGCAGATAACAGTAATTACTGTTCTTTTCATCCATCCACTTTAGTATGAGTGTCCTTTTGTCGTTTACTCCCCTTATCCATTATAATAATAATATTATTATTATTATTATTATCTTTATAACATGTGGGTTATTAATTATTAACCCTTTCATGATTGTAGCCAGCGAGGATTGCATTCATCAATTTTCTACCCCTATATTCTTTTTCATTCGATTTTTTTAATATGTAAGAGGTTACATTTATAGTTATTTTAACATTGCACGTTTACTTTCTATGTTATTTTGACTCTCCTTTCTTCCCCCCCTTTTTCTCTATTCTTCTGCTTGATGTTATTGGCATTACGTTGTTTCTGTGGGTGCCTTTCACCTCTCAAACCACGTAATCTCAGTCTCGAATCCTAACTCGCAAGTTTATTTTGATTTTATAAATATAATATTTTTATCTTTATTTTTTTTAAAATTTTTTATTTGTTAGGTAATTTATTTTGCTTTTATCTTTATTTTTTATTTAGTTTAATATAACATTTTTATTTAAAAAATATTTATTTTAATTTTTCAATGAAAAATAAATTTGAATGAATCATGAATATTATGAATGAATCTTTTAATGATTTTTTTATTAATTAATTAATATTTTATTTATTTGATTTATTAGTCATTATGGATAAAATTAGATTCATCAAGAGATGAATAAATTATATAAATTTATAAATATTTATCCACTTTTCACCTCTGCCGGTAAATCCCCACAACCCATCAAATTGATATGAACTTTGATAAAGAGGGCAACTGACTACATGCATGCCGGGACTCAACATAATGGGCACATGGATAGTGCGGAGTTATTGAGTTGACGTTGCCCCATGTGGGCCGTAATTGTTTTCAAGTTGGATGGAGTAAATTACAGTTGTTAATTACACCAAATAGCATCATCAATCTTAAAGCATATTTATATGTTAGTTGTACTCCCATAAATTTACAATTGTATGCATAAACATAGTTTGAGTACATTTGTTCTACATGTTTAACATTTTTTTTTTAAAGCATATACGACCGGTTTAATTTATACGAGGAATTATTAATGAAAAAAAGGTGCACATATATGACAGCTAACTAAAATGGAGCACAATTTCCTGCAACGGGGGTTCGAAGAAGAATACTTTCTTTGTGCATAGATTACCCTTTGCTTGAGTTGTGGAAGCAATTAGGACCACTATGTATTGATTGTTCACCAAGGTGTACATGACCATAGACCTCACAAGAGTGAGATACTAGATTTCTACAGTGCTGAATGGTGGTGTAGCAAGTGGCGTCCTTTCAATCCACAAAGATAACTTCCTTGCTTTAGTCTCTGCTTTTTAGCCTTCGCTGGTGAGGCGGCTGTAGTCAATCTCTCAAAGCTACAGTTAAGATCAATTTGAAGAGGTTCAAGAGCATCAAAACCTACAGCATCGTTGGTGTGCTTGTCTAGCCAAGCAATGATGTCTTCGAACACGATTTCAATGTTTTCATCGGTCTCCCCAGATGTCAGGCCATGCCACATCCCAGGATACAATTTTATTGTCTTGTCTTTGCTGCTTGCTCGGTCGTATAATGCCTTGCTCACTTCTGGGTCTGTCACTGTATCTGCCTCTCCATGCAATACAAAGAATGGCAGTGTCACCTGCTCAAAACCCAACCCATTAAGAACATCAGTCTGTCTAAAGTGCTTACCCATCATTGCTCTTTGTAGACACTATCATCTTTCATAACAGATACTGTCAATTTAACATATGGATTCGACAGAAACGAAAAGGACAATGACCTCGTGTAAGCTGTGTTCAAGATTGATGCTGGTTCTGAGCATTTCTAGTGCTGTTTTTAGCCTGGGCTTGTCCTGGTATATCAACTTATTCTTCCTTATCTGTAACCATTGACATTCGGTAACTAATGCACTATGAGAACTTAAAATTTTAAGGCATTAACATTGGGAGAAAGGGATAATTCACTGACCCTTTCTCGTTTGGCAGGATCTTTGAAGGCAGAATCAATTACATCCTTTGTGGGTACTATCTTCCACTTGGGTATAACGTCTTCCACCGTAGTCAATATGTTGACAACCACAGGGTGTGGTTTCACCTTCTCAGATATCTGGCAAGCATTGAACAATTGCATGAATCATGTTAAGGAGAGGAAAAAAAAACTTGTATGAAAGTAATGCTTAGAAAGACATTGGATTAGGTTACATACTTTACACATGGGTGCAACCAGAACGGCAGCGTTCCAGAAAGAAGGGTCCTTCTTGTGCAACAGAAGGGCCACTGCCCCTCCCATTGATTCTCCATACAAGAATCTGGGCTTTCCCTTGTACTCTTCCTTCACTGATACAACATACCAAATCAAAGTGAATCATTTTATTTTACGCACAGAGCTGAGATGTTTAACTGTAAGTAACGAATGCTTACAGCTAACTGACTTGAACAAGTCATAGCAGTCGTTAATAATGTTGTCAAATTTCTTGATGTAACAACGTGCGCCCTGAGAATGTCCATGTCCTTCATAATCAACGCCAAACACCGCGTATCCCGCACATGCTAGCCTTACTCCGCATTCTAACGTTAAATCATTCGACAGCCCAAGTTATTGCAATCAACTCCCAAATTGTCCAGTCCAATTGAGAAACTTGTTTAGCATGGTGTTCCATTATTGGAAAGTGGAAACAGAAGTCAAAAATGATAATTGAATTATTGATTTCTCTACCTTATCCCAATAGTACAAAATTATTGTGCCATTATTGTATAAAAGCAAAATTAAATGGTAAGTTGATTTATACAAAAAATAAATTTTTGTAAAAAATTAAAATTTTTAAAAATAAATTTTCTTATAAATTTTTCATGAAAATAATTGTTATTTACATTTTGTAGAAAGTAGAATTGTCTAATAAGTCTTACTTTCCCATTTTATTAATTTGTAATCGATGAAACAATATTTTCATACACTATTTTATTTATAAAATAATTGTACTTTTCCCATGACTTTATCTAACAACATCTAAAACTGTCTTACGCACAGCTAACGCTCTACCAAGATGAAGTGAAAGCACAATAAATGGTTGTTCAACTAACCGTCCTCGTTTTGGTGCATTTTTTTGCCTATATATCAAAATTTGGTTCATTTTATATACCTATGAAAGCAACATATGATTTAGTTTTGTTCAACTTCAGCTCTTACCTCACTTTCGTTAAGAGAAACTAATATTTGCCAGAGAATTCAAAGTCCGTAACTATCTAGAGCCATATAAAAGTCGCAAGAAGCAAATTTCAATTATTATAAGCTTTTAAAGCTGACCCCAAAATCAAATAGAAGGAAAATCCAAATAAACAAGAAATTTTACAGGTTAATTTAGCTTTAATGTGAAGTTGACCACGACAAGAAAACCAAATAATTGGAGGTTAGCAAAAAAAATGCTGTCATAATAAATTTTGGTGAACAAATTTTTGCCTGATATCAGACCCACTCACCTAATGAGTAGGATTCTAGACTCCCACCATAATTACGTAATCTTCACTTTCTTTTTCAAAGGGGTTAAAGATGAAGCTATTCTATTCTACTCTGATTTAATTCTCAGTTTCAGCAATCTGCTGGAACTGGTATTTATATTCTAGCATTAGCATGCAAAAACTATACTCACCTTCAAAGGACATTTGGGAAGATTACTTAAATCACTCGTAATCAGAATTGCAGAAAAGGAAGGAAAATACGTTATTAAATTAAAAAGAGAGGTCATTTATTACCGTACCTCTCATGAAGCGACTGCATTCCATGCCATAACCTGCAATGATATAATTTATGAAGACCAGATACATATTAAATATTCACCCTCACACCGACCAAGAGAGAGAAAGAGGTGATATACCATGGCAAAGGAAGACAAGGGCCTTTGGAGAAGACAAAGGCAACCATCTACATGTGAAGAGCTGCACTCCTCTTGAATTCCTTCTGTGTTCCTGATGTCACACTTACAATGCATTAATATGAATTGAAAGAAGAAAAGAAGAGAAGGATAAGGATTAATTTACTTCTTGATATTCAAATTCCAATTCCATGGAGGGCAGCCAAAACGATGAGCAGTGATATATACAGCAAAAGAATGGGAGGGAGTGATGCAAGTTTTGCAGGAGAAGGAGAGAGAGTTGGCGAAGGGATGAGAAAGAGACGGTGTGAATCTGCATCCTTTCTAGGACTTAGATTGTTTATATATTTATTTATTTATTTTATCTTTTTCCTATTTAAAATTTAGATAAAACGATGATGTGTGTGGTTAAAACAAGCACAGCCCATCCCGTATCAGCAGGCAAGTTAGTGTGGACCGATTCTGTCTCGGTTCACATTGTCGCTAACTCAACTCAACTACCTCTTTCCCATGCCAATAGTCATTTGTGCTTAGACATGAATTCCCTCATTTTCTGGTGTGATGCCCCCACAAAAGTTAATACAGAATTTTTTTATTAAAACTTTATATCTTCTTCTTTAAAATTAAAATAAAAAAATTGATGAAATGCACGTCAAATATTCACACACTCTTTCATCCAAAATTATATCAAATATGATTCATTAGACCGTATCACCTATATACTATATGTGATTCATTACACTGGTTTGTGGCTTATTCTTAAATAAAAAGTTTTTAGAAATCTCTACGGCAAAATAAATTTTTTGAAAGGGCTAAACATGCACATTGAGAACGTTTTGCAATTTTACAGACTTTGGGAGGACATCATCATCCCCAAAATTGTATCTATGGAAGTAATATTACTAATCCTCCTATAAATTCTAACTAAATTGAACTAATTTAGCTTAAATTCCTTTTTAAAAATTAAGGTGCCTTTTTTCTTATAAAATAAAAGAGTATTATTAACTAGTGTCCCAAAGGTGCTCATCAAGAAATAGTTAATGGTGTTAAAAATATATAATTTTTTAAAATTAATGTACTTTCATGTTTCAACTTATGATTACTTCTTTTTTAAATTTTATTTTGATGATTAAATTACTCATTTAAAATTTTAAAATAAATAGATAATCGTTAACCACTAACTATTAAATTATAAGTCAATTGATAAACATCAAATCCTAAAATTTTGACAAAAATATTATCATACTCTAACCACTTAATTGGGAAGCCTAACCAAATTTAGCCGCTAAACATTGAAATCTTAAATATTAATTAATTTTGTTTAGAATATTTTTGTTTTATAAATAAATAGAAAAAACATTTAATATTCTAATTGAAATTAGGGTCTTCTTAATTATTATCCTGATTTCAGAAACTAAATTTTTAAAAAATTTATCTCAATGCATTCTGAATTTTGTATAAAATTTTTAGATCGAATTAAATAAAAATACATAAATGTTTTAAAAAAAGCATATTATTAAAAATTTTACATTTCAAACTTCATTAAAATCCTTTTAAGGGCACTGTTTAACAAATGTCAAAACTATAATAAATGTTATGAATATTATTTTAAAAATGTGATTTCTAATGTAGGATAATTTCTCCCCAAGTCCCCTACAAATGCCAAAATAAAATTGAGTTGTTATTCGTGCTTTCCACGATTGCATTGCAGTTTGTATGCCCTAGTTTTTGCTTCTTGGTAAAATTTCAAAAACATCTTGGTGACATACAGACATCTAAATTGGTGCTAGAGAGTTTTGTTGATTGTTAACAAATTTAGTTGGGTTGTGCAAAAAAATTGGTAAAAAAAGACTTTTGGGAGTAGAACAAAGAAGGATGCATTTTGTAGTTGGGACAGCTCTAGTGGTCACGGGAGAGTAATGGTATTTGTGTGAGTGCAATAATGATGAAGGTTTGCTTTTACTCGTGAGAAAATGTTCAAAAGGACTGAGATGAGGTCCTTTTGGCTCTCGTCATCGTTGAATGTCCTTTCCATTTCAGGAACACCAATTTAGGTGTAACCCTTTCATCTCCATATAGAAAATAAGAGATTTATAGTGTCTGCCATTTTGTCTGCAAAAGAAGTGAATGGCTAGTAGGGTGGAAGCTTAAAATAAGTTTAGTAGTAGCTTTAAGGTTAAATTACCTACGCTTTTTCTGAGGTTAGTGCAGGTGTTTCTATTGAAATCTATGAAAGAAGTGATGGAAAATGACAGAGAAAAACTGTAATTGAAACAGTAAAATTGCAGCAGAAAAGCACAGAATGTGCTGAGATTCCACAAATTAATTACAAATAAAGTTACTCCTAAGATGCACAAGAATGCAATGAGATTCCGCAAGGGAATTATAAGTAAACACACAAGAATGTATCGAGATTCCGTGAGGGAATTATAAGTAAAACTACTCCTAAAGTGCACAAAAATTTATGGAGATTTTACGAGGGAATTACAATTGATCATAAAAACTAGACAATAGAGTACTAAGAGGTAGAGTGCCAAGGTACACATGCTGTATAGAGTGTTTGAGATATATGATGATGCTTGGATATTGATTTCCGTTCTATTTATAATGCTATAGAATGATTACAAAATTTGAAAAATAACTATTCTAAATCTACTGAAGAAATAACACATATTGAACATGTTTCACTTTCTAACTCATTAAAATAACTCCTAAAAATTATCAGATAATTACTATTTACATGCTCTCATTACAACATTTTTAACTTTTGGCAACAGTCAAAAATTATTGCCTATAACTAGAATAGGTAACAGTTTTTTCTATTGTTGTCTTTGTTTCTAATTTTAGGCAACAATTACTTAAAATCGTTACTATAAATATAATAAACAACACTTTTTTAAGTGTTGCAAAATTTTGATTAATAAGCAACACTTAAATTGTGTTGCCAAATAAATTGTTTTACAACAATTTTATAATATTTAATTTGATTATTTTTGATTTTATAAGTTTTTTCTTTTTCCTTTTTTAAAAACACTTTTTCTGTGTGCATTGCTCTTCCCTCCAATATTTTTCCCCTTTTCCCTCTATACTCTTTCGCCAAATAAGCTGTTCACTACTCTTCTTGCTTTTGCTTCTACTTCTGTTGTTGCTGCTTCAACTGCTTCTGCTTTTGATGTTGATACTTCTAGTGCTGCTCAATCCTTCTGGGCACGGTTCTACTTCTGTTTGCCAAGTTCTCTAGTATTTCTTTATTTAGTAATCCAGCCCACGCAAAAAAATGTCAGGGTAAGTATTTTATTTTGTATTTAGTTGAATCTTCTATTTTGTGGACTTTATTTTGATGATAACTGAGAGACTATCATTGGGCTTCTATGGCTTTCAATGAAATTAGAACCTATGAAAATACAAATTGATGATGTTTGATTTGATGAAATGAAATGAATTAGAGATAGATCTACTTATAAGCATAGATCTACTTATGGATGAGGCTAGGGCTACTAAGTTTTAGACTGTGAATCGATTCACAAATTGATTCGCATTTGAATTTTCACATAGAATTGCATCAATGAATCGATTACATAATCGATTCATATAAGTTTAGTTGAAAATAGCTTTCTAATGAATTGATTCCTTAATTAATTCATGAGAAGCTATCTTCAACAATTCCATACTGAAGGTTTAGAAACTTTTTCAAATTGATTAGATAATCAATTCAAGGTGAATGAATCAGTTCTTGAATCGATTCATATGAAGCTGTCTTCGACAATTCCTTACCAAAGGTTTAGAAACTTCTATAAATCGATTAGGTAATCGATTCGATAATTGATTCAAGAACAATTTTATTTTTTAGAATTCAATACATTTGATGATTTGATATGATTATTTTATCTTGTTACTTAATTTTCTTTTCTCACCAGACTAAAGTATCTCACAAAGGATTGGATGGATTTACCAAGGCATAGCAAAAAGTACATTGATGGTGTTGAATTTTTCTTGAATTATGCTTTCACTAA
>JANHAO010002791.1:0-27698 GCA_026873985.1 Saraca asoca
TGAATCCATTCAATTCAGACATCACAATAAAAACAAAGAGGAAAGGAGAAGAAATGACTAATAGATTGAATGTAGAATGAAATATTAAGACTTCAACATTAATCTTTAAGTTATCAACCCCTTTGGATTGATTACAAGAGTTTAGCCTTCCATGGAGTGGAGGCATGAAATTGTAGAGAAAAACCAGAACCAAAATGCTACAATATGTTACAATCCCCCTTTCTTTTGCCCTCACACTCTTTTTAACAGAAACTGCCTAAGAAAGAGAGACTGTCTGCTGGTTGGTGGAGCAGGTAGGAAGTTGGTGCAAACTGGTTGCTTGTTGCCATTTTTCTGAGGCCTATCCTTTTGCTTAAAACTCCAATTGTAGTCTACTTCTCTAACTTAGATCTGATGGAGTATGGGGTTGCCTCAAGGAATGGTCAAAGGGTTCAAGTTTTAGGCCAATTGGGGCCTAGAAGTCCAATTTTGCAGGGGCCCAACTTGTAGCAATTCTGCCTCTGTGTTACAACACATTTTTCACACCCATAATGATCTATTCAGCTCTGGAAGTCTTCATAATAAGTGTGACCTTATGTCTTAGCTTCCATTCGGGCTTTATCTAACCTTAATTGGGCCTCTATAACTCTAGTTATTGTCGGTTGAATGCATGAAGGTCGGGCTGCCAGAGGTAGGGTTGAGGTAGCATGCTGGTTGTGACTTGAACTCCAATTTCAGGTATCCAATCGTGCAATTCAGTCTTTGAGGCCTTCATAAAAGTTGTAGATCTACGTCTTAACTTTCCTACAAGATAAGAATCGCATTAATTGGACAAGTGTAGCTCAAGTTATAACCAAATTATAGAAACTGCTCAAAATGGCCAAATACTATAGAATTTTGCATAAAGCTCCTAATTGAAACAAAACTTGAATATGCAATAATCACAGCTCAAATAAATAAGTTCAGACCCTAAGAGGCTTAGTGAGAGGACAATTAAATTATTAAAATATTTTGCTATCATTATTATAGACTACTTATTACTTGCCACACAACAGTTTCTTATAACATTATAAAGAAGTATCAGTTGGATAACCAATACATTCAAAGTCTAAGTAGCCTAAAACCATGAGATCTCCCGATGTCTAATAAATCAATACACAATTTATTTGTACCCCACAGGGTACTACATTACCCTTTTAGTAGCAGTCCAATATCACTGACCAGGACTGCTCAGGTATTTCCTTAGTACACCTATAGCATACACTATATCGGGATGTGTACATAACTAAGCACACATTTGGCTACCTATGATTGACACAGATGGGACATTTTCTAACTATCACTTTCTTTATCATTTTGAGGACATTGGGACTTTCTAAACTTACCTTTTGAACCAGTGATAAGCTTTGAGAGCAACTAGATAAGTTGAATCCTTTTAGGATTGAGATAAATCTAGAACATTTCATGATTCATCACAATAAGATTTAATGCCACAAACACAATATATGCATGTCCTAGATCCATCACCTTAAAGTATTGTAATAACCTTTTGCATTGTTTCAGTCAACATTTTCATATCATCAGCAAGGAGAATGATATTTGTATGCAGAACTGATATTACTAAACTACCCTTAATCAATCTCATGTATACACACTAGTTTGCCTCATTCTCCTTAAACTCGTGCTTCTACAAGTAATAAACATTTGTAATTATTGCCTACGAGCCTTATGAGATCTTTATCTGGGGACTTTTACATTACTAGAGCTCCTAACTCCTTAATTTCCACCATTAGTTAAACTTGATCAACTTCCAGATTAATCACATTTACTTCAAATAACGAGAGTACTAATGAAATAGTAATTTGTTTCTCTCCAATAGCAATGTTACTCCATCATTTGCTCCCACTGCCTGACCAATTCACAAAAAAGATAGCACGAACTAAATCTATAAATCTAGTGGTATAGATTGGATAATAAAATTTGGCACGTCAGGTAGTAGCAACAATATCCAATGAAGTAACTAGCAATAGTCACCGAATCAAGCTTATTTGTTATATAGATTATATAGCTTCACTTTGCTCTGTGACATAAAAATATCTTAGGCTAGATGTCTTGCTAAACAATAACTTATACGGAATCTTAGGGATAAACTTGCTAAAGGTTTGATTTTGGACATACACAATGATTTTAAGAGCATTGCCCCATAAAGAGTTAGGTAGAATTGAGTGCATTAACTTACATCTCACTATATACAATTATGTAATTCTTCACAGCATCATGTTATAAGATCCAATGCTGAAGGGCATTTAAGACCTTATAATCCAAAGGGAATTTATGACCCAAAGAGCATAACATTTAATCCTGCACTTATATTATTGTTAATAATATGCATTAATAATATCATACTAAAGGACATGTAATATAATTAATATAACACTTTCCTTAAACCATACAAAATAGTTATAACTTAATCTTTTATGTAACTAGTCTCACGAAGGCAAGTATACAATTACATAAAATTTAATGACATAATGCAAGTCAAAATAATTTCCACATTTACAACTGATATTATTCTCAGAAAATTCAATCACCATTTGAATGATAGTAAATAATTCCATAAAATTTATATTTATTGACTAAATTTGTGAAAAATGTACAATAAAATTTTTAAACCCATTTAACAATACATAATAATTCAAATAAATTGGGTAATAATTTAACAAAATAATCTTATTTTCAAAAAATTTTAGAAAAATTACAAAAAAAAATCACCCAATGTGTAGCAAACACACAAGAAAATTTTTAGGGCAAAATAATTTTATTTTACAATCCAAAAATTAAGGTAACAATTTAATAAAATTCTTTTGTTTCTAGAAAAATTTGGAAAAATTATAAGATGCATCCCAAATTGTGCCAAACATATGGAAAAAATTTCAAGCCAAATAATATTATATACTTATTCAAATAAATCTAGCAATAAATAAATAAAATATTTTTATTTTCAAAAAAATCTAAAAAATTTAAAAAAGAAATTGGCCTGGAGAGTGGAGTACAATGGTGTAATCAACACTACCAACTGATGCTGGCAAGCTAATGCATGGCATGCACTCTCTGCTGTTGCAAGTGGGTGTTGCCCAGCACAACTTCAAAATCAAACTCTCTCCCTCACCCAATTTGTAGTTTTGAGTCTGTATAATCCAGGTGCAACCTGATTTAATTCTAGGCATTCTCTGACCATTTTACTCTATTTTTTATGGGTTTTGTTCCTAAAATTATTCTATGGCTAACCTATATTTTAATTTGAAGGAAGAATTAAAAATTGTGCTTCGATTTTGCCTAATTAATTCCAAAAACTAACTCTATTTTTCTATTCCAAAAAAAATTCTTCAATTAACCAATTCTAGTGGGTGTTTTATGAAATTAATTTGAGACTTTTGATCCTTATGTTATTCTTAGTCCAACCCAACCATCAATTTTGAAATTAACCAAACCAATCTTTTTGATTTTGTCAAAAATTAGCTTCAAACCAACCTATTCTAACCAAATTCCTCCAAATTAATCCATGGGTTTTATGCTACAAGGCATTCTAAACTTATTTCATGCTATATTGGATTCTGAACAATTAATCATCAATTTAATTCAATCACATTAACAAAAAACATAAAAAAATTATATGATTGAATTCTCATAAACAACATAAATTAAATTCACAAAATCATGAGTTAAAATTGGATGAAGCTATGATATAATTTGTAATTCATAGTAATTATGGCATTTAAAATCATTTAGTTCATATAATTTATAAACTGCATTCCATCAATTATAATCACATGATCAATCAGGCTATGATACTATTTACTAGAAATTTATAGAGAACACTAATCTAGTTGATCATATAATTAAATATAGTAGAATACGAAAAATTAAATATTAGTTTAGTATTACCTGATCATCCTGCTTAATGCTCATGATTCTTTGACTATGACAAAATTCTAAGTCTTGATAACTCCAGTACTTTACTAGGAAGTTCTCCGTGACTACTCTCTAATAGAAGAAAGTGTCTAATTTGAAAAGATAGGACCTAGGACCTATCTAATATATAATCGTGACCAAATAGACTTGAGTACTACCTATCAAAGTGACCCCAGTTTAATACCAAAATATTAAACTATGGTACCATTGGACTTATTACATAATGTCGTATAAATTAATCACCTTTATTACCTTATGCATTAATAGAACAAATTTATGAATTAAGAAGTTCATAATAGAAATAATTCCAACATAAAAGTGTTGCTCTTAGTTGGAGGTGACAACAATACTTACTCTTTGTCATTTGCTAATGATGCTAAAAACACAACAAAATACATATGGAATAACTTCTTAGGTAGACAATCTAACTCTAGACCGTTCAATGATGTCATTTGATTTTGACATTAAAAAAAGGGGGTGGACAATTCTATAATGATCTTATCGGCTGGCTGAAAGAGCTAGGTAGCCAGAGAGTTAACTTAACTGCCATATAACAATGTCGATTTGACGATCTCTTTGACATAGCAGTTTCTACTGGACTTTTTGACTATATTCGAGTTCAATTTTACAACAACCCTAGTTGCCAAGTTGGTTTTGAAAACTTCCATAATTCATGGAACCAATGGGCTTCGTCTTTAAATACTAAGTTTTATGTAGAGCTTCCGGTGTCACCTAGGGCAAGGAGCGACTATGTGCCACTGTAACAATTTATATCTCGTGTTGCCTTTTGTTAAAAGATCACCTAAATATGGAGGTATCATGATTTTGACAATTTGCAATACACTCATTTATAAAAAATTTTAATAAAATAAAAGTGGAAAATTTTATTATTTTAACTGCAAATAGATTTTAATTAATATGATATGATATTAAGTTGAATTAAAAAAATTAATATCAAATGATATAAATTAATTATTATGTCTTTTATATACATTTTTGTTATATTTGTGCAAACAAAACAAAATTTCATAATCTGTATTTTACTTTTGCAACACTCACAACCATAAAGCAGCCACAACTACATCTACAATTTGGAACCTTATTTGGTTTTACAGTAGTCTACATAGGTAAATAAATCCCATGTCTAGAAAGTTAAAGGCAAATCTCTTATGAATGAAAACTTCTTTTGGATTAGCATTATAAAGTGATTTGTGCTATTTGCCTAAGTAATGGATCACAATTTGAAATTGTCATTGTCTTTAAAAAATTGTAGATAAATGTGATCGTTGTAGAATAAAATTATGATTGCAGAATCTAACACATCAGTAATATTAAAAAGCCTAACTAAAAACTATGCATAGCATCACAATCATCAAGGCTTTAGACTTCTTTTAGTTAAAAGAGTGAACCTTTTGGATGATACAAATTGATGGTGTGTCAATCAGTTCACAAGGATACATATATCATATGTATATTTTTTTAATTTTTATGATAATAGAAATGACAAGTTAAAACAATAAAAGAAAAAGAAATAGTCTAAAAGATGGTATCAAATTAATACCATTGTATTACTAAAAGTGATATGCATATTACATGTATAAATTATTCATGGTGATATATTGTCTTACTTTTATCTCTTACATTCCTAATTTCAAGACTCTACTTTTTAATTTACAATACCATCTAGTTTATTTATTAATTTAACTTTTTTAATTTGTCGTTTGATGTGATGTTTAAAACATTATTTACCAAGCAATTAGCAATAGCTAAGCTTTCTTTCTTTCTTTGTGGCAAGACAAAAGGGGCAAGAACATGGGGTAAAGACCCTAAAAGTCTAGAACATCATCAAAAAGATCAGAGTTAATGCTCACTACAGGAAAAACTTGAATTTTGATTCCCAATTCATGTGTGATCTCATAATTAACAAGTCAATCCATAGTATAATTACCTTCCCTATAGGAAAAAACAAGACAAACTATCTAATTCCTTTGAAGTAAACAAATACATTGCTAAAACAAATTCGAAACCATAGATAGCTTAATTGAAGTCTTTTGAAGATGACTGACGAGAGTATTAGAGTGTGATTCCAAAACAATGTGATGAAAGCCTTCTTTTCAAGCCAATTCCAAACCTTTTGCATTTCCCAAAAGCTTAGGACTATAAGGTAATCAATACAAAGTGATTTTTATGTATCAATTTCATTGAAAACTATTGAAAAACAAAGAAAAGCCTTTTGAACTAGGAAAATGAGAAGAAAGCTTTGAACTAGATTAAAAGAAAGATTTTTAACTTGAAATTTAAACCAAAAGAGATGAACATAAATCCAACACATAAGATGAAAGAAATCTATAATTTTGAGGATGACAAAAATGCCTATCAGAGAGAAAGAAGATGAAAGAGAACCATTTTTTCAAAATGACAGAGAGATAGGGAAGGTTTGTTGGATTACACATTAAAATTATAAAATTATCATTTTTATCTATGTGGAGGTTAACAATCCACACACACACACACACCCTAATTTTACCCAGTGTGGATTTGGATCCTTTTTTTTAATCATTTTTTTATTATGTTAGAGAAAGGTGGTCATAAGAATTTTTGTAGATTCAATTACACATAGAAAAAGGATAATAGACCTCACTATCCATAAAAATTATGTGTGTATCTTTTTCCAATATAATGAAAAAGAAAAAGAAAGGATTCAAATCCTTTTAAATCTACCTACATACAACCTACCCAACATTGGAAAGGAAAAAAAAAAGTCTAAGTAAAAACTCATTGAACGGGTTTCCTAGGCAAATTAGACTTTTGCCTGTGTGTTTGCACAATTTTGTGTTATTTTTTATTGATATTTTTATAGATATTGCTCTATGAAATATATTGTTATTAATAACATAATGCAATTTTCAATTGCTCTTGCTATGCTTAATAAGATAATGCAGTTTTCGATTTTCATCACATATCACACTCAATCATATAGTATGAAAAATGTTTAATACACATTTTAGGATCTCTAGAAATTATAGATTATTAAAGCACAACAATTTTACCGGTCACAAGATATTGGGCTTTTGATCTTTTCAAATTGGCTTGAAAACTAAATATGACAAATAAAAAATGAAACACACTAATGTTGCTTAATCCAATACATACTAATCCATTTTTGTGCGGCATGAAATGGTAATTACAATGGTTGACCATCTTGCCCTAGACTAGATATAGTTTATGGTCATCTTTCAAAATAATCTAATGTCCCATTTTATCAAGCATAATAAGAACCATACAAATATACGCAATTTTTTCATACCCCATGGAACTTTCATTTACCCAAGAAAGACTTTGCTTGCCTCAAAATAAATTATTGAAAGATTACAAAGCAACTACATTAATACATATCCTTGAGAGATAACAACCAAATACCAATATTGGGAATTTCTTGTTGCATACATGCAAGTATTGCACGGAAGAATTATGGTACGCGCACGTGCGCGCACACACACACACACATACACACACAAGAAAAAGGTCAAATGAACTACTTACAAACCTAAATGTTCAATAATTGAAAAGAAATGGCCCTGAGATGAATCTTGCCATGTGGCTAGAATATCTCTCTTTACATATATATCAACTAAAGTAACAAAAAACTACAAGTAGTGGAACAACCAAGAAATAGATCACATGAGGAGATTTTCAAGACTAAACTCTAAAAATAAACATGCCAGAAACAATACATCAATAGATCTAAAAAAAAAAGTACTCAATGGGACAATAAATGAACATGAAATCAATTTCACATCATAAATCCACTCAACTTTATCCACCAAGAAATTGTATTTCATAAATTCATAATATATCAATTTTCATAATTTCATCAATGAAAAACTTAAAATGACTTTAACTATAGTGTCTTTTCATTTTTGGAAGAGATCTGTGTAAATTTTTAATAACATATCAATTTTCAACCTTTATAAAAATGATATTTCCTGAGCATATAATATTTACTATTCAACATAAATTGTTTTGTTTTAGATCAATTAAGTTCTAATAATTTCATAAATTGAAGATGAAATTATTAAGGAAAAGAACACTAAATTTATAGAATAAAAAAAAGTAAGTTGAAAGATAATTGAAAAAAATAGCTGAGTAGACAAACTAGAGACTTTAAAAATAGTCACAACTTTAACACCACCCTTTTCATTCTTTACATGTATGTTGTTGTAGCTTCAGAAAGCATAACTTAAAATCAACTTTCAAAATAACTGTGTGTTAACCATCTAAAACAAAAGTCATGTTAAAAAATTACATACATATATTGTTGACGTGATTGAATGATAAATCATAAAAACAAGTAATCATGTCTATCAACATGTATACATAAATTATATAACAATTAACTGTATATAATTACATACCTGAATTCATTAGTGTATCCATATTTTCAACTTAATCAGGATGAGATAAAAAATATAATAGAAAACAGGAGTAGAAAATAGGATTAAAAAAGGTGAATCTCATTCTATCCTAGTTTGCCATCTATCATAAATTGTAATTTCAATAGGGCAGTTACAAGTACAAACAGGGCAAGAGTAGGAACCTCTCCTTGTAGGATTAAGACTAGGCTATTATTTCCATTATTAGTAGCCCAATGAACAAGTCCACATAATACAAAATCCCACTAATTGTCTAAGTGTCTTAAAAGCCCAATAGCAACATAAGAAACAATATTGGGCTACAACATGATCTATATTATTTTAACATTTTAGTAATTCAAGTTTTAATTAAAATCACTAGACTATACGCTAGTTCATAAAATTATTTCAACATTCTTCCACCTGAACAACATAATTTAGGTTTTATAAAATGAAAAATACTCTAGATTATAACATATGGCCCCAACAGCAAATATCTAACTATAAGCCTAACATTATTCAACCAAAGGTTACAGATTGAGATCATATTAGATAGCAATGTAAAGCATTATATTTGATGGGAATACATATGTCACATATACCAAATACCTAATCTCCTTTTAACCAATCTCTATGTGGGATGTGAGAGAAAGATTCAATAATCTCACTTTAATAATGGTAAGTTTTAAACAAAAAACTTGTATGGTCAACTCTATGGAAATACCAAAACAAATATTTTATATATATATATGAATCTCAAAAAAAATATAAATAAAACCAAAACAGGAAAAGTTTTATCGATCAAAATCTCCCACTAATCTGATACATTAAAAATGGCTCAACTAAATCCATATGGGTTGCATGATCACGAAAGATTCCAACAGTTAGGCCTTATGGTTAATGAGTCCACAAACATAGAATCTGTGGTAATGTGCTTGATATGAATTTGAAACTCACCAATATTCTCTCTTATAAACAAATATTTGATGTCAAAATACCTTGTATGAATAGAGCTTTTATTATTTTGAGAGAAGCTAACAACAACAATATTATCACAATATGTGATTAAAGGCTTGGAGATACTTTAAAAAAATGAAATTTATATATCTTTAATCATATAGTTTGATAAGTAGCCTCTTAATAGGTTATATACTCTACCTTCATCGTTAAGGTAGCTATGTAGATTTCTTGTTATCTAAACAGCCAGCAAAATCAAAATCTAAGCAGCCTATAACAAGATTACTAGATCTTCTATAAGTGAACATAAAGTTCTTTGTACCAAGATTACTTAAGTATCTCCCAATTACACTAATCATAAAGGCAACATTATGATGTGCATTGACTTGAGCAAACATCATGCTACCAATAGCATAAGCATATGGGACCACATCCATTTCCATCCTTTCTATATTATCCTAAGAACATTGAGTTAAATTTGGAGTAATCATCAATTAAGGTAATAAAGTATCTATGTCCACTAATTACACTAGGTGTGATAAGTTCACAAATATCAGTATGAGTCAGTTATAAAATGTCTTCATTTTTGGCTATCTTTCCTCTTTAAGCTCTAGTAGGTAGTTTTCCTTTTATGCAATTGACACAAGTACCACAATCTGAGAAATCTAAGTTATTGAAGATTTTTTCCTTTATCAATTACTCAGCCCTTTCTCTAGATATATGACCTAAGCACTTATGCCAAAGCATGGAAGATTTCTCATCTAAACTTTTCTTCTTGCTTAGTTATGGATTTCACAAAATTTCCAACAACTGAATCCAATTCAAGTTTATGTGACCCATTAGATTAAGAACTATGATTAATAATAGCAAACTTATAATGGAAAGTAACTTTTTAAGTTTTAAATAAACAAAAATAATCACTTTTGTTCAAAGCAATAATCAAAATTAAGTTCCTTCTCATGGAAGGCACATGAACTGTGTCTTTTAATTCTAAAAGCATGTCCAAAATAAAATTAAAATGGCTACTCCTATGTGATTTACTTTCAACCCTTGAGCTAATATAACTACTAACTCTCCATTATTTTGTGACACCAATTATATTATATTGGTTAAAAAAATAATAAAAATAACTTAAATTTGTAAGTATATTTGTCAAGCTATGTATAACTTGTGATGATTATTAAGTAGATACAAATTATATTCTCGCTTTATTTTAACTTATGTGTAATATTGTAAATGAAGTGTATAAGTTAAAGTGTTTTACAAAAAATTCTATTCTGTAAAAAAATATATGTGTATGAAAATTACACACCACACATTATTTTCTCTCTCTTTTTTTATTTTTCCTTATTTTTCTCTTTTTCTTCCTACATTTTTGGGAATACCTGCAGACCTCTACTTTTGCTTTTCTTCTCTGATTGTTGCTTCTGCTTCCTCCTCTCCAATTGCTGCTTCTACTTCTTCCTCTCCGAGTACTATTTTGGCTTTGCACAACAGAACAATAACCCGATCCACCTCCTTTCTTCTTATAACATCCTGAATTTTCTAAAATGAGTTTTAGTAATAAAATGACTTTTCAAAGAGATCTGAAAGGGATAACTTTGAAAGTTCAAGAATTTGAAATTGTAAATTTTAGGATACGAAGTGTTCAGACATAGCGGAAAAAGATTTTATGAATGATAAAAATCTTCAGAAAATGGAAATTCTCAATACAAATGCTCATGGATTAATATCCAAAAAAAATTCAAAAAGATCAAAACCATGGCTATAGGTGCCTGGCAAGTATAAATTTATAGTTGTTATAAAGGTAATTAATTTAGCTAATTTGTGTCAAAATTTCAAGGCCACTGGCAATCGATGAGCGCATCAATTTTGGACTTTAGGTGAAGAGGTTGGCAAAGTGTCCAAACAAGAAAAACTACAAAACTTGTTAAGGAAGAAGTTAAAAGGGATTGGTCAATTTTCCTTTTTCCATTATATTACCCCTTAAGAGGTGGTTGCCTTTTCCTTTTAAGCTCATTCTCAGTTGCTTCATGTAACCTTTTATCTTCTTATCCAAGTTCCTACTATTTCTCTACAAGCTCTTCTTCTTTCTTCAAGTAATCCTTCATCCTTCTGTATAAATTTCTTATATTTTTACAGTTGATTCCTCTCTTCTTCCTCTTCAATTTGACATCAAAATCTTATTGATTCAAAGAGTAAAAGTTGCATTATGAATTTTTGAAATTGCTGTCACTGTTTATGTCACTATTTAACCCATGAATCAATCTAATTTTTATGATGTTTTAGAGCTTGAATCTATTAGATATAGCTTGCTTCTGTTAAATGGAATCATAATTTAATCATATATGATTAGTTGAAGAGGAAATCCTTGGAAAATCTAAAAGCTAATAAGTTCTTCTTTTGTATTCTTGAAGAATATTGAAGATCTTTGTGAGATTTGTTTAATTTATTTGTTTTCAGCTGCTAATATGAGTAATCCTTACCTTTCTTATGAATTATGATATGTTCTTGCTTGCAATTTGTTAATTAGTTGGTGCAAATAGATGAGATAAGTATTTGGTGATTGTGTAGCCAAACTTGAGGTTGAATGTATTGGTCCTAAAAATATGGATCTTGTCCTTTTTTACAAAGGTAAAATATATATACTTTTTGAAATAAATTAGATTCTTTTTTATTTGTAAAGTGAAAATCTTTCAAGAAAATTGTCTTTAAAAGCTTATTTAATAATCAAAAACTTAATCAGAATTACTAATAAGAAGTGATATATGATATGAGATTCAGTTAGACAATTAAACTAGAATTCCAACACAACATAATTATAGGAATGTAGCAAGAATAGTTTAAACTAAAAAACTGTTATAGCAGAAACAATTTGCAGTAATATCAAAATTGCAACAAATTTAGAATTACAACAAAATGAATTATAATGCAACAAAATAGAAAGTGTAGTAAAGAAATAATTAAGAACATCAATTTTTAAAATGGTTCAACTTCAACTGAAATCATAATTAAAGTCTACACCCACTGGATCAATCATCAACTAGATGACCATTTTTATTAATAACAACAGGAATTAACCAAACTCTTGAATAGCCAGTTCATATAACAAGATTTTAACTGCACTTTTGATTAACCTATTACACAAGATTTAGTTGAGCTCTTGCTAACCTAGATACAACAATTCTTTTATCTTATACAAACTATGATCAACCTCATAACCTAGAGATATTCTAAGAATTTTTTACAATTTTTAACTAGCTATGATCAACTTTACAACTAAAGAAGATGCAAAGGGAAGATCAATCTCTTCCTTTGTATCTTCGATTTTTATCAATATAGAAATCTGAAATAGAAAACAAGAATTAGCGTAAGAAAATACAATACCACTATTTGAGATGAATATCTCGAATATCTAATATGAATTTCTCCTTAATTTTGATTCAAGATGTTTTGAATTATGAAATCTAATGAGGTAGATGATAAATCAGATTTAGCTTTATTAGCTCTCTATGTTTCACACTTGAAGAAATATGAAAGTTATGAAAACTTATTGAGTTTGAAATAAGATTAGGGGTATTTATAGTGTTGTAATTGACTTTCAAAAAATAACTAACTTTTTATCCATGAATCGATTCAAAGCAGTTATGAACTAATAAATCAATTTATGAATCGATTTGCTTATGAATATCATAACAAATGTTCATGACCGAATCGATGCATGAATCGAATCATAGTATTATAAGAATAAATCTTGAATCAATTACCTAATCGATTTAGGAAAAATTCCTAATCTTTGGCAAGAAATATTTTTTAAAACTTTTTTTCATGAATCAATTGTTGAATTAATTCAAATACATTTTCACAAATTCTTCAGTATCAATTGATTCATGAATCAATTCACATAGTAAAAAATGATTTTTATAAAATTTACACTTGTAAAAAATCATTTTAAAATATTTTTTTAAAAAAAATTATTTTATCTTACTTCAAGTGGTTTATTTTTACCTTAATATATCAGTTATGAGAAATTTTTCAATAAAATTTGATTTGAATTCACTTACAAAAAATCTTAGCAAAAATAAAAGAATTGCTAAATCTAGTTGTAGATCTTTTGAATCTTATACACTTTGATCATGCAAAATAAATAACAAACACTAAAACATATTGTCAAATACAAAATTATTTTCAATATCAAAACTAAATAAGGAAAGATAGCAAAGCAATCTCAAATGCTCACAATCTCTATATATAGATGTAGCAATACTACCAATCTCTAGTAATGCTAACAAAATGGATCTATTGAGATATTGTTTGGTTTGCTATGGAAATAACTAAGTTATAAACTTATTTAAACTTTCAAAACATGTTGAAATAAGGATTTACACTAAAAGGTTGAACAAAAAGTTGCTTCCCCTATTTTTCTCTTATTTTCATGTAAAACCCATTTGTGCAAGTCGAATCATAGCATTTTGAAGTAAATCTGTGATCATGCTCGCAAAAAAATCTAGCACTTTTATTCTTATTATTCATCTTGAATTTTAAACTAAATTTGTACAATTTGAATTGATATTTCCTAATCTATTTTTTTATTTTGGTTGTGATTCAGATTATGTTTAAATTTGGACTTCTTGAAAATTTTCAAAATTTGGTAAGTAGACTTGCATTTTCAACTAAATTTCCTTGATTCTACTTGAAATTTCTTCAGCAATTTTAATTGCAATTTTACTTGAATTTTTAACCCGATTCTACTCATGATTCTAATTGCACCTCTAGAATTTTTGCACTATTTTCAATTCAAACTTCTTTCTCTTTGAAAATTATACTATTTCTTTAGGTCTAAACTTACATAAGATATAATTAAGTTGAATAAAATATATGAGAAGTTTTGAATGAGTAATTTCTAAGTTAATACTAATTAACCTAGTAATTGTTTGTACATAAATGTTATGGAAGCAACGTGGATAGCTAAAGATAGTATGATAGAGAATGTGTGTTTAAGATAGTAATGAAATGATGGTCTATATGACAGAGAATGTGTGTTTAAGATAGTAATGAAAAAGATAGTAATTATGATGGAGGTCTAAGTTTGAATATTCTTTAAGGATTGGCCTATGGTATATAATGGCAATGATATGTGATATATGTGATAAAGATGATATAAAATATATGTAAATGATAGATGACATGATAATGTGATAAATCTGATGTGATATGATGGGAAATAATGAACTAGATCTTGGATCTACGTGTTCCAATACAGTAGAAGGGCATAAGGTGAGTGTTGGAGGGATAAGGCAGGGTTTGTGTGGGTTATAGCTAGACCAGAGTAACAAAAAAGTTTACATTATTTTTCTTTATTATGTTATTTATTGCAATTGTTATTCAATATATTGAAATGTGATAAAATATAACTTGAAAATGTGACTTAGTTATTGATAGCCTAAAGTTGTGTGAATAATATGATTTACAACTGTTATTCTAAGAAATTCTAAAAGAAGACTTAATGTGATAAAACAATGTGATATAAACTCATGTGATGACTAAGTCCAGTGAAATGCTAGAAAGTAATATAGTACTTTAACATGAATATATAATGATTTATAAGAATGGCTTGTGGTTATGAGAAAATCATGGTTCTTTATAGTATGACAATTTAACATGTATTGTAATAATACTCAGAAGCTGATCCCTTGGGTCTTTATGATGTCTTGGTTAATTCTAGTATGAGTTATGCTTTCTGAAGACCTAATATTTATGTGTTTAGTTATATGTTAATGAAATCATAAGTTAGGTATAGATTTATTTCACTAAGCCAAAGACTCACTTTTTTATGGACTATTTTTCAGATTCTTAAGAAATTATTATTAATCCACCTTTAAAAAGTAAAGATGGCTTATAACTTTATGGAAGTCGTTGTTACTGTAAATATCACCACAATAGAGAGTTTTTAGGAGAGTAAGTCTATTAAATACTTGTTGAAGATTTGTTAAACAAAAGTTTAAACAGGCATGCACCATGTTTGGGCAGTTCTATGCCTTTATACATTATGAAAACATGTTTATATATCCTTGTTTTTTTCTTCACCTATAAATTTGCCCCTAATAACCATTTAGGTTTAAGTAAATGTGAATAAGAATTATTAAAACAAGAATGAGTAGTAGTGAATAATAGAGACAGATTACACGCTGGTGTTTATCAATCAGAGATTGATATTCACACCATTCATGACTAAGAGTTTGGGTTGTGACACTTCTCTTTTCCACGAATTGTTGTTGAACTATATGCTCATTCACTCAATGATCACTACCAGCCATTCAGGTTCATCAAAACATCACTCAACTGCTCAACAACCCTTTCCATTGGATCGATTGCTTGGCATTGGAAAGAGGCTTGACACCATAAATCATCATGCTCAGTAAATTGAATGACAAGCCACATTGGTTTCCTCCATCAAACAATGTCAACACTGCTACTTAAGGCTTGCCCAACTCAGCAAAGGACAACCACCCATTAAAAGGAGCTACTCTTCCATTTTCTTTTATGGTTGGTCATCCCTTCTTTTATGGTTGGTCATCCCTCCTCTGTTTTGGTGCTATGCTTTTACTATTTTTCTACTCACTAGTGGCAACTCTACCATCCACTAACCTTCAATTGCCAATGGCTTTGTTCCTTTTTCAACAACCAAAGTGTAAGCTTTCTTTCTACTTCTCCCTTGCTTGTATCAAACTTGTGAGAATGTTTTTGCTTTTTATTACCTTGATTTTTCTTTGGTTTTAAAATGGAAATTAAGAGGTTAATAAGTGTTCATTTAGATTAGGAACTAATTTTAGGAAATTATTAGTGATCAATGGTTGTTAGGTTTTGATGAACTTAATGGATAGGGCATTTTGGAAAATTAAGATTTAAGATATAATTTGAAGTTATCATACTACCTTTAAAAGTGAGTGGATAATTTTCTCCTTTTTGTGGTTATATACAAAAGCCTATTTTATTTACTATTTTGTACTTGGACACCATAAGACACTATGATTTTAAATTAATTTGAATTTTTACTATTTACTTGCACTTGAAAGTAAAGTCATATGTTGTGGCAAATAGTATTACATATGTATTTTGAAGAATTGTTTCCTATGTTTGATGTTGAAAATCTTGCTATTTTGTAATAGTGGATTGTTAAATCTATTAAGCACAGGTGCTACATGAAATTGATGATTGCATTATCAAATGATTTAATATATGAACTGATTGAAAACTATTCATTTCTCTTTTGTCAATGCATATTATTCATGAAATATTTTAGTATTGAGTCTTCTTGAAAAATTGAAATTTGGATCCTTTGGGAATTCCTTTAGAAAAACCTCTAAGTGCACTTGTAAAAATAACTGAATTGAGAAATGAAACTAGTGGAGGGATAAGGGGAGAATAACTGCTAGAGAAATAAGGTGAATGATGATGGTTAAACAATGTTAGGCAAGGTTTCTATAGAAATTTGCCATTGGATCCCAACTATATATGGAAATCTTGAATTTTCTGGATACACATCTATTTGTGAAGTAAGAAATATTTTAGATATTTTTCATTTTTCATTATAATGAGTATATTCAAAATTTCATGCTTTGCTTCTTATTTTACACGTTTAGGAAAACTTTAAAGTGAGGGGACATATTCTTATTAAGTTTCAACTCTTGTATCATATTTAAATTTGGTGTTTGATATATCAATTGAATTTGACTTCTTCAATTTATTTAAGGTATTCTTATATTTGATGAGTTATGGATCTTAGGTTTTAATGGTTTGAAACTACAACTTTCAATTTGCAAGATGTTTTATAAATGGATATATATATATACATATATATATTTCTGTTTATACTAGATTGAATTTGAATATAATTGTGATAAGTCATTAATTCCTAGAGAATTATTCACTCATTAGGTTTCCAAAAAACTGGCTTCAATTGTTTTTAAATATTTTTTAGACCTAAGCCTGTTCCTTAACTGTGTAGGCTACCTTTGGTGATATTTTGGTAGTTAGTTAGGTTAAGTCTTCCCATGTGTATATATGGGTGTTGCCCAGTGGATTGGATATATTGATGTATCTGGGCATTGTGTTGCATTTTGATTGTTTATATAGGTCTTGAGTAAGGCATGTGACCCTTAATTGTTGTACTGGCCTATGGCCCAAGATCTGAAAAACAAGGGATACTCTACTAGATTTTTGTTAGAAATATGATGAAACATGTTAATAAATGTGTCAATGTTGCTTTTACTTTTCCATCTTGTCTTGCATAGTGTTTAGTTGTCAAGTCACTTTCCATATAGGAAAAGTGTAATATTAAGAGTTTTACTGCATGGTTCAGACTAGTATGAAGCCACCTTTAGGTGACTTTCTATACTAATTATGTGCCAAGAATTAAGGTGTGACATATTTGGTATCCTTATGTTTTTTATCATCTTTTGCCATTTTTCTTAGTTATTTCTTAAACTTACAATGCTCAGCTCTTTTATACCCAACACTATTACAAAATCTGCATTTTCCTTTAAAAAATGTTTTGTTTGCCTTCATATATTGCCTGCTCTTATCATCCTTCCCCTTTTCATTACTAAATTTGTCATCATTATTCTTGTGATAAGCCCCTTTTTCATAATCAAAACTTGATCCATGACCCACAAAATGAACACTTTAAATTTTTCCTTTTCTTCATATCATCCTGTGTTTGACTCACAATAGAAATCATCTCATTCAAAGTCCATTCCCTTTTCTTGGTATCATAGGAGGTCTTGAGAGCATCAAACTAAAGAGTTAGAGACTCTAAAGCATATCAGATCAGATAATTATCACCCAAGTCCATTTTCATATACTTTAGTTTGTTGTAATAGTGAATGAGTTTCGTGATATATTCTCATACTCCATTATCACCATCATAATTAGTCTTTTCAAGTAGGGAAAGATAATGAACCTTTTTAGCTTTGTAAAACTTTGTGAACCTTAGCCTTTTCAGCATCAGGATTACTCTGCTTGATGCTTTTTGTCCATGGTGTATTTCATAACAATTATACATTCTCTATTTGAATGTGTCCACTTCCCATGAAATGCTTTATCAATAGCGAAAGATTTAGCAGTTATGATAGGTTCCCCTTTTCTTAATGCTAGGTGTTTGTAATTGCTAGATATAATTTCAAGAATTCAGCCCAGTCCTTAAAATTGATCCTATAAAAAGTTTTCACAGAAGTTAATTGCATAAGCAAAGAAGTTACAGCAATTTTATCAAATATATTTGTTAAGAATATTTATGATACATATAAAATGCAATTTTGTTATATATTTCCTCACAATAACTATGCAATTCTTGTTTACTTTTTATTTATTGAAATCTCACCTACAGGTTCCGAATTATAGTGATAAATAAGTCATTTGAAATAGCATTATATTCTAAAATCTAACACCAATAGGGCATTTAAGATTTTAGAATATAATAAATATTGTTATTATAAAATTTAACACTGATAGAGCATTTAAATCTTAGAACCACAAAATTCAAATTTGCTATTCATATTATGGCAAAAATTTACTAATGATATCACACTAATAGGGTATGTATACACCATTAATATAATGTTCTCTTCCAAAAATTTTATTCATTTAATTACCTTAAAATATAAATGGCTTCATAATAAGTTAACACTCAATTATGATAACCATTAAATACTAAATCATGCTCAAAGCATGAAAATTTATTTCAACAAATAAATAGGAATAAAACTAAGAGTACAGTAATTATGATGTGCATCAATATATGAGAATCATATACAATAATTTTTAGCAAAAATTTCAAACAGTATAATGTAAAAATAATTAGCATAAAAATTGATTAAATATTTCAATCAACAAAAAATATTGAAAAAATTACAATTTTTAGCTCAATGAGTGGAGACCAGACCCCATCAAGATTGGTGGAAACAACTGCACATGCCGCCTAGTAAGAGTGGGCATGACACATGTTTAGGGTTAACTTCTTTTTCTTCACCCGTCGAGGTCTACAACTCGGGTAAGGCGACCCAATTGCAGACCTGACATGAAAAACTTGTTTCCCACTTATTTTTTTTTTGTTCTTTTTTTCCTAAATTATTTTTTAATTGCTTTAGAATCCAAATCATTCATATTCTTAAAAAAATAAACAAAATAACCAATTCAAGCCTTGAAATAATTTTTAATAAAAAATACTATGGGAACTATGGTTTTACACCCTACAAAAAATTTCATTGTTGACTAAAAATATTCTAATAGCCTCTTGAATTCATTCAACTAAAAAAGGTCATACAATTAAATAAGAGTCACACAAAATTGACTAAATTAGGATGAATAAGAGTTCGGTCCAACATAGGAGAAGAAGAAGAAGAGAAGGAGAAAATATTGATATTGAATTCATTAGATTAATGTAAAATGATGCATGTTAACATAACATTAATTTAGATTTAAATACACTAAAGGCAACAGAATTGATATAATTAAATCTACATTTGATATAATTTATAATAATATGCTTTGAATTAATTATAAGCAATAATGGTTAAAACTCATAAATTAATTTGAACTCTCAAATTCAAAATTCCATAAGGAGAAGAGATAAATATAGAATAATTAAAATAAATTAATAGATTGATTTGTATTTGTTTAACCAATAAACATGATTACATGGCTCTGATACTAATTGCTTAAAGTGAATGAATAATAAATCATATAAATATGTAATCATGTCTATTAGTATGTACGCATAAATCATATAACAAATTAACTATATCTAATTCTATACTTGAATTCATTGGTGTATCATATTCTCAATTTGATTAGGATGAGAAAAAATAGAATTAGGAAAAGTGAACTCTCTACCCTAATTTGTTATCTATCATAAGCTATAACCTCAATGAGGTAGTCATATATATAAATAAGACAAGAACAAGGACCTCTCCTTTTGGGATCAGGATTAGACTACCCTTTTCATCATCAATAGTCCAGTGAATAAGGTCCACATAATACAAAATCTCACAAATGGTGTAAGTGTTTCAAAAAAATCTAATAACAACATAAAAAATAATATTGGACTACAATATACATTATATTATTTTAATATTTTAGTAATTCAATTTTCAATTAAAATTATTGGACCACGCTAGTCCATAAAATTATTTTAACATATATGAGTTGGTAAAAGTGAGAGGTTGGGAGAATGCAGTGAGAGAAAAGGAATATTGCAATATAATTATGGTTTTCAAGGCCAAAATAGAGAAAATGGCAAGAAAAATGATGATTTGAGTAATTTCATGCATGTATAGACATATTGATATGAGAAGTAAAGAAAACGAAAATTTAAAGAGACAGTAAACGTAGCTAAGGGAGATACCAAATAGAGAAGATAGTGTGCAAGCAAGAATGCTAAAAATGCTGAGATGTTGCGGTTAGTTTGGAGGCATGAGTGAAAGAAAAAGATTGAAGAACTCGAAGGAGCAAGAAAGAAAAAAACTAAAACATCTCATTGTTATGTGAAATTAATTTAATTAATAATTTTTTAATTAATAATTACTTGAAATACTTATTTTCTTCAATTAATTTATTTATTGAGCAACAAAGAAAAAGTTACATTTGAAAATCATTTTGTAGTTAGTTTCTGAGGATCAATCATTGCTTGTTTGTGAGTTGACATAATTTAGGAGAGGTTGTAGATGATTATGGAATGTGTGTATTAACGGGTGTAAAATTATTTTAATTAATAAATGACTTTGGATACTTTTTTCTTTAAAATATTTTTTAATTTATTTGAGAGATTTTAGCTATTTGACTAAGTTAATTAATTATTCTGATCTTTGGTTAATGTCTATTTGAGTTAGCTTTTTGACTCTTAAAAAACTAATTTTGAAAAGTTAAAAAACTCAACTTTTTTAATTAATTGTTTGATATTTATGGTGCAAAAAGGCATCATTACACTTAATAAATTCAATTTTTGATATCCTTGTCCTTAATACACAAAAAAAAAACCGTATAAAAAATATACATGAAATATATTTGGTGACAAACTATTTTCCAATATATTCATATATATTAAATATATTATTTGATTTTTCCTTTCTTTTTTTTACCATTAATTTATAAGAAATAACAATATAAATAATGATAATGATAACAATTAGTAATATAAAAACTTATTTTTTTAAAAAATTATCTATTTCTTAATAAGAATTCTAATTATTTGTAAGTATAATAAATTATAATTCTTTATATTCAAAGCAAAATAATAAATATAATAAATTATATTTATCTATTTCTTAAAGAAAAATCTAATGAATAATAAATTATAATATTTTTTAAAAAAAATATAATAAATAATATTTTAAAATATAAAATATTATTAAAGTAAAATGACACTCCAATAAATTATAAAATATATCTATGTTTATATATGTGATTTTATATATAAACAATTAATAGTAAACAACTGATTTTATTAAATATATTTATACAAACAACTAATTTTATTAGCTAATCAAATATACTATTAATTAATCGTTAATACAATTAACTAATAGCTTATCAAACTGCAATTCTCGACTATGCTAGTTGAAATCCATACATAGAAAAGTTAAGGATAGATAACTCTAAACTTTTGTCAATTATTCACCATACATACAAAATTCCCAAGCTATGAACATTTATAAATTAATTATCTTAATTTTACAAATTGTGCACGTCCATTTATTTTTTTTTTACTAAAATTAACGGAATAAATCATGTGGGCATCATATAATTAATTATCACGAAGAAAATGCCGCTTCATCTCTAACTTACTCTTTAAAACTTTCCCACATGCACACGTAATTAAGATTAAAAAAAGAAAAAAAATTCCTTTTTATCTTGAAACAAATAAGGGAAATACTATTTCTTGAAAAAAAGACGTGTTATTCTTTTTTGGCAAAAAAAAAAGCCTCTTTTTTTCCACAATAAAAAATATGTTATATTTTTTGGTAAATGAAAGTGTTTCTTAAATCTTGGGTCAATGTTGCAAGTTCAGATTAACCAAAGCCCAATATTTTAGTAGAGGCCGAGTCACATTTTTTGTTGGGCTTATCCCAGAGAACGCTAAAACCTTCCTTCTATTGTGGCACCGACCGATGATTTTCTCTCACCGTTGAGGCCGCCTTCTTCCTCTATCCGCCACTTCCCGACTCTTCGCTTCCTGTTCTTTCCAATCGCAGCCAAGATCGTATACACATACATACGAGCTTCAAAAAGCAGCTTTGCTGAATTCAAGCAAAGGGTTTTCTGCGTTTCACACAGTTCCACTTTGTAAGCTTCTATTTCAGCTCAATTGAAAATATGGGTAAAGCTAAAAAAGCCCCTAAGTTTGCAGTCATGAAGAAGGTCGTCACCTCCAAAGCAATCAAAAAGTGAGTTTTTTTATTGGTTTTTAGGTGGCTGTTATTATTATTATTATTTTTGACTTTGCGCTTGCTGATTGCTTGGAGTTTTGTACTGTTTGTTGGTCATGGAATCACGGCGTCCATTTTTATTTGAATATTGTGTTAAATTTCAGCTACAAAGAAGAGGTTTTGAACCCTAATAGAAAGGACCTTTCTAAGGAAAAGCTGCCCCGTAATGTGTAAGCCTTCATTCTAGCCCTTATCTTCTGTGGATTGTAAATATATTGTTTGTTAAGTTGTTTGTGGTTTTAATTTGTGTAATTTAGCCCGAGTTATTCTTCGGCACTTTTCTTCCAATACAACACTCAATTGGGACCTCCATATAGAGTTTTGGTGGATACCAACTTCATCAATTTCTCCATTCAGAATAAAGTAAGTATTTCTTTTTCCGTTTATCATAAAGTAAGTTTTGTTGGACTCCAGTTTATCGTGGGGATGCAATATTTATTTATTTATTATTATTTTTATTTCAATCTGCTTTCAATGACCTTTTACATTTATTATGCTTGGAAGCTGTTCACCAGGATGCCAATTTTACTCAACCGTTTTTATATAATGATGTTTGTGACTGGATATTGATGATAAACATGTCATTATCATGGTGGCACGAACTTTTCTCAATAGAATGGGATGATAGATCGAACATTTTCTGCCTCCCCCTGTGTATTTAAATTTGAAAGTATTTTAAGTATGTATGGCTAGGGATGTAAACGGGCTGAATCAAACTAAACATCTGCCTGCTCAAACATGAACTTACCAAAAATAAATGAGTTCGAATTTGAGCTCATCGAACTGGAAAAATTAAAGCTCAAGCTTGAGTCCAACTCAAATACTAGCCTAAATGAGCTTTCACAAATAATATATTATTTAATCCAAATTTCTCATCAAATTTAAAATATTCAAGTTTAAGCTCGAGATTGGATTGAATATGAACTTAAACAAGTTTATACAACCTTATAAGAATAGTTTGTTATATCATTGAAATTTGAGCATATAAAAACTTACCTTTCACAAATAAACCAAACACTAGATTTTTGGATTTTATTTTGCATATCAACATAAGGTTTACCTACAATCATCAAGTCCATCGCAAAATACATACACAACTATTATATAATATTAATAATTATACTTAGCAAAAAATAATAAATACTAGAAATCTAATTACTTCAATTGAAGCAAGATGAGACTCAATAATGACAAATGTGATTGAATTATTTATTTATTATATTATTATATAATATAAAAATAAAAAATATTTTTTTCATTATTAAGCTCCTTTAAGCTTGCGAACAATTCGACTAAATCAAATAAGGCTTAAGTTTGGCTCGTACATTAATCGAGCTCAACTCATTTATGCTTGACTCGTTTGAAATCGAATTCGAATCGAATTTTTTGCGAGCCGATCTCAAGCTATTCACAAGTAGTTTGACTCTATTGCATCCCTATGTAAGGCTGTAAAAAGTAATACAAATGGTATCATTCAGTTTAAATTTCTTTGTTGGTGGCTGAGCAAAATCATTTCCTTTTGTTTTGTAGTTGGATCTGGAGAAGGGGATGATGGACTGCTTATATGCAAAATGTGAGTTTGAAATGGACCTCTAATTCAATTTGTGAATTTAGTGTGCAAGTTTAGTTGAATGTTGGATTCCTATCAGGCTTCAGATACTATTTTGCTTATCATAGTCATAGCTTTCTTGAGAGAGTAAAAAATTTAGTTCTTTGTATTGGTGTTGCAGTGTGAACTTAACAATCCCTGTCACTCTTCTTGCACTCATTCTATTGAGATTTTGGTATTGTAGGCACTCCTTGTATCACAGACTGTGTGATGGCAGAACTTGAGAAATTAGGTCAGAAATATCGTGTAGCTTTGAGGTAATGTTATGCTCTGGGCCCTGATAGGTCTACACAACTTGTTTGATTGTTGGTCTATGTTCTCACACGTTTGGTTGTAGAAGATCAAAGTAACATGCATCCTGTGGTTGTGCATGCTTATTGCATGTTTCCTTTCTCAACATGTCCTTTATATGGTTGAATTTTATATTTGTGCTCAATCACATAGCCCTTTGTGGCTTGGGCCACAAAAATTTTTCTGCATGCAGTTTGAAAAGTGGCATTTGATCCGTTAGTCTTTTTTATAACAAGAAGCAGGACAGTTGCATGTTAGTGTGTATTCCTCCTCTGAAATCCCTAATTTGTCAAAAAGTAGAAAAGAAATCAGATACTCCCATGTCACTTTTCCCTTTGTCATTTTCACTTTCTGTTTGAATGGGGTTTTCTAGTGCTGATGCGTTGAAGGCCAAAGTGATACTATTCCGATTATTTTCCTTACATGTTTTAATATTATGATTCATGGTTGTTTGCAGTCGTGCAACTATCGGGCTCTAGTTCTTATATAAGCAGTCCCCCCCCCCCAATCTAGTTGTTGATTAAATACCATACGCCCTTGTTCTTAGTATATTAATTATTCCTTGTTCTACTTGACAGGATTGCAAAGGACCCTCGGTTTGAGAGAATACTCTGTACTCATAAAGGAACCTATGCTGATGACTGCATTGTAGAAAGAGTTACTCAGGTGTGATTTATTTTTAATATTTCTTAAATTTCTTTTTTCTTGATCATCCAGGGGAAATTTGATTATTAAGATTTATGGAGCTATTTTTCTATTTTTCTAAAACTTATATGCTAATTTTAAGTGTACAAAACTTGCAACTCATACATAGAAGTTAGGTACCTTATATTTGGTGCAATAATGCATTTATCAAGTTAAGAGCCTTCTAATGAGGTGGTCAATTTTGTTGGCTCCTATATGCATGTCAATTAGTTGTGCTGCAGTACTTACTTTTCGTACCTTACCTGACTGACATATTTTAGAACTGTTAATTTCCTGTGGTGTTTTTACTGCGATCTGGTGTGAGTCCTTTTTTTCAATTCTATTTACACCAATCATTTTGTTGGAAGCAGCATAAGTGTTACATTGTTGCAACATGCGATAGAGACTTAAAGAGAAGGATTCGGAAGGTAAAAGGCTACTATTTGTTCTCGTGTCCTCCACTGTTTTGATGTTTGACCTCAATGAACAAATGTCTTGTGTATTTGCAGATTCCTGGTGTGCCCATAATGTACATCACTCAGCATAAATACTCAATTGAGCGGTTGCCTGAGGCAACAATAGGTGGAGGTATGTACTTTCTCTCTCTCTTTCTCTCTTGGCGGAGTAGGGGAAGGTGGTCTACTGAGTAATTAATTAGCTGAGAAGTTTGACGGGCCTCACTAAGCCTACAGTCAAGTTTGGTTCATTATCTCAGTTCTGTTTATTTGGCGCTTGGATGCCTGCGGATTTAGCTTCTCTAAATTGCAAGAAGCACTTTAGAGAATAAAGTAGATCATCACTACGGTTGGGGACATAATCAATAGGTCAAAATTTAGTAAATAACAAATGACTAAAAAAGTAATTTTTAAATTTGTATTTATCCACTCTCTTAATTTTCTTATCAATCACTGTAATGATTCACTTTAGCCTCTAAAGTGTATCTTGCATTTTAGATGAGCTAAATTTGATGCCTGCATAGACACACTGTAGGGATGCTTGTGATTTTTTCAGCTATCTTAACCTTTTGTTGAAGTCATGAAATGAATAGCCCTTAGTCAAGCACTATCTTTTTCTGCTAACAGAGTTACTCAATATTTTGGAATATATATATATGATTTAATGACATTGTTCGTAATCTTGCTACATAAAATTCTCATTAATTATGGTGGAGATTTTGCATATTTTAATGTGAATTTTGTAAGAACGCATACTTTTGGTTGATTTGAGCTAAAAGTCATTGTCAAGCAAGACAAATTTGCTTCCTGTTCAGTTCATAAACCTTTCCATATGAAATATTTCATAAGAATGTTTCCTTAGCAATTAATCAAATTTGTGTATATCTTCTTGAACAGAAGAATCATTATCGTGTTGTCATAGTGGAATAATTTAGCTCTATTCTATCAGTGCATGGCTATTGTATCAACTATATTTTGTGTGCTTGACTGACTCATTTGTTTGTTTTCCAAATGCAGCTCCAAGAATTTGATGAGGTAAACCTAGTAATGCTCTCCAGGATGATTATAATACTTGATGCTGTATCAACTCCAGTTACATGTTTTATGGTAGATGCCCTGCATATTGTTTTAAGCATGACACAATGACATTGAAAAAGAAGAAACTCCTTGATGGATTGAAATCTCGTGTAATTGATAGTACTGCTGATGTAAAATTTTGCCCCCCCCCCCCTTTCTCTCTCTCCCTCTCAATTTTGATATAGCTATAATCTATTATAAATATAATTAATTATTAATAATAGATTTGAAAATAATTGATTAAATATAATTCATTTTATGCGTGATAATATTTTTTGGATAATTGGTTGCAAGGATGATATAAATCTAAATGTTTTCTTTTTATAATTTCAATTAAAATAAAAAATATTCAAAATAACTTTTTATTTAATTGGATTTGTTGTTAATAAAAAGTCAATCAAACATCTAGAAATTCAATCAAATATCTAGAAAGTATTATAATAAATTATTAGATATATAATTAATTATTGAAAATTTTAATAGTTATGCTAAATAATCACTATACGCCCCCTATTCACTTTTCTAAATCTAGACAGAACTATTCATTTCTAATTTGCACTATGCAAGAAGACATTGATTTGTAGTCAATTGAAACTTTAGGGCATGTTTGAAAGTGTTTTCAGGTGTTTTTATTTTATTGTTTTTGAAAATAGTTTTTTAAAAACTGTTTTTAAAAATTGTTTTTCTAGAATAAAAAAATAAAAAACTTGTTTAGATGTAAATTTTGAAAACATGTGTTTTCTTTATTTTTGAAGATGAAAAAAATATATTTAATATT